>ML812015.1:0-10957 GCA_009831015.1 Picea engelmannii
CTGTATCTCGAGCTTTTGTGGGCATCTTCTTCCATGCTGTTCCTCCTGAGCTTTACATTCAAATTTCTTATTCTGCTATCCTCACTGTTGTCATCAATGACAAGCATTCACTGCATTCTGTCCACTGAATTTGCCAACATGTACATGCATCTTGCATAACTGATAGGGAGCGTATATGTGGAAAAATGTATATTTTTGGGTCTATATTCATCAAAAAGGGATGACAAGTCTGCATAGGGAAATGGAAAAAGGCCCTCTGTGCAAGATAGCAATGGTGAGGAAAATATCGCTATAACAGGAGGAAGGCTGAAAACTCAGACCCAAAGTGAACAGGAGCTGTCAAGTAATGTTACAACAAGAACCACAATAGAAATGAGAGAAATCTAAATAGAAAAGTACTTCAAACCCTAAGAAAGAAGATTCTTCCCCAGTGGAGTCATCAATTCTGTTACGAGGAAAATATCTCTATGGCTAGGGTGAAACACAACAGACATGTATGACTATAGAAATCAAATCTATCCCAGAAACATGATACATAAACTAATGTGAAAGTGAGATAAGAAAAGGACCTGCCTCATCTAGATGTTTGAAGATGTCCACCATTGAGCACTTTGACTCAAAGCTTTATACCTACAACAAGTTCTCAACAAACAAGCGAAGCAAGCATATAGTGATAATATAAAAGGTTAGCACATTATATAGCATAATCCATTAATATACAAAACAAACATTCCCATGGATAATAAATCATATATTTGCAAGATATCAATTGGACATTTTTTTTTATGATTTTATTAATTTTTTTATTGTTTTTCTTGTTACAGCAAAACAAATGAAATAAAGTGCATTGTAAGAGTTACTCGACCAGACCTGCATATTATTTGACCTTGGTAGAAGGAAAATTACACAAACTAAAGTCTCCATTTTTGTGAAGAAATAAAATATTGCATAGAGAAACAAGTAGAGTGCTGAAGAGCCTGCAAAAATACATCAGTGATTAATGCCGAGAGCACAAATATTTTATTAAAATTTTATTGACTCTGCCCTCCTAAATTGATACATTATGCCCATGGTTCTAAGTTATTCTCTTTATATTTATTTTTCGTGCATTCAATCAAAGCTCTGTCAATCGATCCCACTGAAGTTCATGCTCCCTGTGTTTGTGTGCCATGTTGGAAAATCGGCCATCCCGAAATCTGCCTTCTTCAAGGTCTGCAAAATCAGAACTTCTCTCAAACCAAGCCAATTTTTCAAAAAACGCTCATGTGTCAGCTAAATGAGACCCTTATGCACAAAACCCATGTGCCAGATTTTTAAAATTCATCCCGGTTTGCTCCAAAATTGCACCCGAAGATGACTGTCTGCAAATTGACGGAAAATTTCAGAGCAAATTGCATGTGTGAGCTGCGTGCACTTTAATTGTCCATTTCTAGCTTGTTTGTTAATCACTAACATGGATAAGTAGCTCACGAATCTGTAATATAGCCACCTGGAGCTCACGAATCTATGATCCAACCGTTTTGTTGATTGAATTAAGTGAAACCTGAGCATCTGTTACTTTGACAAAGAAATTTTGATGCATATCCAACAATATGGTTGGGAACATATCTCAATAGCAATCAGAATTTAGATCTGACAATAATCTTGTTGGGCAAATTTATTAAAAATTCATATTGATCGTAACAATATTTAAAAGATAATCAAGAATACTTACGCGGTTAGGATGTGGCCCATATTTCACGGTAATGAATCTGTTATGGGGAAAATAAGAAAAAGATCGTGTTTAATTGTCACAAGATCTCCCTCCTAATTCAGCGAAGAAAGTTTATCTTTCCATGGATTTTGATGAGCCTTTCTTTCCATATAAGCGTTAAATATTTTTCTCCCAACTAGACTTAGAAAATATGAAAAATATGGCAAGGAATTTGCAACAACCAGGATCTCAAGATACGAAGGATTTGTTTTTAGCTGAGACTATGACCGGGATTCGCAATTTTAATTGATTCTTTGACATTTTAAATCAATGTTTATCATTATTTTTATTTGGTTGGGTTTGTAAACAAGAGCTTTAGCTTTTGATGATTTGATTATTGGCAAGTTGTAGCGTGTAGGGCCGAATGTGAAAGGATGAGGCTAGCGAAAGGATGACATCAAGACTAGAAATAAACTAAACCAAGAAGACATAGTTCAAACGTTGTTACAGCAAAAACGTCATTGTTTCAGCAACTGTAACAGCATGTAAAATTTCGTTGTATCAGCATGATGTAACAGCATGTAAAATTTTCGTTGTAACAGCATGGGAAATTTTGTTTCGTTTTTATTCATCTAATGTTTTATTGTTTGCAAATTTGCAAATTTTTTCAATCACTGTTACAACAAAAACGTCATTGTTTCAACAAGTAAAATTTTGTTGTATCAGCATGTTGTAACAGCATGTAAAGTTTCATTGTATCAACATGTAAAAATTCTGCTGTATCAGCATGTTGTAACAGCATGTAAAAATTTCGTTGTAACAACATATAAAATTTCATTTTGTTTTTATTCATCTAATGTTTTATTGTCTTATTGTTTTAATGTGTTTTTTTTGTTGTTTGCAGATCTGCAAATTTAGCAAAAACGTCACTGCTTCAGCGAGTAAAATTTCGTTGAAATAGCATGTAAAATGTCGCTATACCAGCATGTAGAAATTTCAATGTTTTAGCATGCTGTAACAACATGTAAAATTTCGTTGTATCAGCATGTTGTAACAGTGAAAATTTTCGTTGTATCAGCATGATGTAGTAGCATGTAAATTGGTTTTGTTTTTATTCGTTAATTTTTTTTTTTACTGGGTTTATTTGCAGGTCAAAGGATGGACACAAAAACATTCATTCAAAATCATCCCTATTTTCTGATCCTCGCGATCGCACGAAGCATGGAGGAGAGCATACTTACTAAAAACATTAGAGCAAAAACGTTGTTTTATTCATTAGCCTACCTATTCTATGCTAATTGGGAATTAAATATTGGTTATGTGTAGGCAAATTTCCAGTGGAGCCAAGCACGTAACAGTAACAGTAATATGTTTAGAGGTAATTTTTCAAATGAATAATGGAATTTTACAAGAATGAATGAATCTAGTTGTTGAAACTCTAAATTAACAAAATTAAAAGAAAAATTAAAAGAATCTAACCTGGTAGTTGCTTGAAACCATTGTTCGATATAGCTTTCATCGGCATAGTTTCTCTCTCTCAGATCATGTTGCATCTCCTCATTTTCCTCCTCAAGTTGTTCAGATGTTGATTCCTAATTCGTTTCTGGAGGAGTATTTAAACTCTGGGTTTCTTTCATGATCTCCTCTTCCTGAGAAGAAGAAATCTCAACTTTCGCAAGGATCTGAGCGAGTTGTTCCAAGCTGACACTCATAGTTAAATCATATTGAAAAAGGGGTTCTTATAGCACCCAAATCAAAAATAAAAAATGAAAATCACACTTTCTAAAACACATGAAAACCTCTTCGCAGTTGCAAAAATTGAATTTATTAAAATTGTAGAAATTGAAACACTGTTACACTTGCAGGAATTGAAACACTCCCTACATGCCCTTACCCATATGTCACCTCAGAGTTAGGAGCATGACTAATCAAACTAAACCTCAATCCATCGTGCTTCCCCAGCAACGGCGCCAAAATGTTAGGTGGAAATATTATCGTTTAATTCTATTATAGTACTTGCCCAACTATTTAATTTGTCAATTCGAGGTTCGTAGGCTTACGAAGCACACGCACTATATATGCAGGAATAAAGTATAAGTAATCTAATCTAAATTGCTGAAAAGAAATTAATCTAGGAAGGCATTGAAAGACTAACTAGGAAAGAAGGAAATTAATATAGGAAAGCAATACAACATGTGAAGAGTTGAATGACAAAAGACATATGTGAGCTCACACAATATATCAATCTCAAATTATATTACAAGAGTCAAATGACAAAGTATGAAAGAATAACAAAGCTAAGAATCAAAGCTAAGAATCCCCTTCTCCTAATTATAAGACTAAATTATGAATAACATGATTCTAACTCCCAAACTAATCTCCAATTATGAATAACATGATGATCCTCATGAAGAGAGAACACTCTCTTATATACATGAGAGTTTTGAAGAGTGTCATAATTACAGATCCACTATTCTCTCAACCATTCTCAACTACTTTCCCATTATTAGAAGATATGATCCCTTCAAATCCTCCACACATCTCTCACATATCTTAGATAGGACATGCCATCCAAATCTTCCATGATCTTCTCCTTTGAATATGCTTGAATGATTGTCCCAAATATTCTTCAAATCTTCAAAGCTTGAAGATGAAATTCGAATTTGAGGCTAGGTGGTAATATTTGACTTTGTTGAAATCTTCACATATGCCTGCACACATCATCAAACTCATCCAACCTTGATATGTAATGAAAATATGTTATTTTTCTAATATTTAATCATAAATTCACTTATAATACTAAAATGAATACAATGGAAAATAATAAGGAAAAACCCAAGTATCCTTATGGAAATGGTATGATAAAAGGTTAATGGGACGAAGAAATGTAAGGAATGGTGAAGGGAAAAGAGGATATAAATGTGACATTTCTAAGGCCCAACACAACTGAAGGGCCAATTCAGAACGTTTACAGTATATGGAAGGCCAAGGATCAGAGATCTCATGTGGTGACATGGAAACCCAATATTTAATTTTGATTTTCTAGCACAAATCTCGATGTACACGGGCTGTAGTGGAGAAGCCTGTGTATACGCTTGTTGTATAGGGTGAAATATGTGTATAAGTGGAAAAAATTTATATTTTTTTCTCTGGATTTATCAATCAGGGAAGGTGAGTCTGTATAGGGAAATCGAATAAGGCCCTCTCTGCGAGATTGCATAGGGTGAGGCAAATATTTCTCTAACATGTATAAAACTATCATCCTAACCCATTTTAATTTTCTCCCTTTGACTTGCCTTTCTTGACTCACACACTTCCCCAAGATAATTGTACTCAGCCCCCATATGCCCAATAACTATGGGATGTGACCACTCACACCCACCCTCTTACATGTATTAAATTATTCACTTTGGGAACACTCAATCAAAAATTAGAAGGATCATATACCAATAGAAAATTTGGAAAATGAGTTGAATTAATATACATGGGTAACTCCCCCTTGGATTCCTCTTGACCATTATCCTAGACTCTCCCCCCTCTTCTGGATAAATTTAGCGCCCATATTTTTCCATGTCGCCTTAGCATCTGGCATCACATTTTATTATTAAAACATAGAAATATAATTTGTATATTGCATCGCTTGGTCGTAGCCACATATTGTATCTACATTAAGAATTAATTAAATTGGGGATTATAGTGGGGATGTTACATGGAATGTCAGAAGGTAAAGGATGAGCACAGACATCTAGCTAGAGTGCTACAACCATTTCCCATTCCAAAGTGGAAATGGGAAGTTGTGACAATTGATTTTATCACCAACTTGCCCATAACAGTGAAGGAGCATGATTCCATCATGGTGGTGGTGGATAAGCTAACTAAAGTTGCTCATTTTATTCCAATGAAACTAACTCACAAGCCAACTAACATTGCATAGATTTACATGAGAGAAATTCCTAAGCTGCATGGTGTGCCTAAGGTAATTGTTTCTGACAGAGATCCCAAATTTACGTCAAATTTATGGAAGGGATTATTTAAAGGATTTGGGACAAATATGAATTTTAGCACAACATATAACCCAGAATCGGATGGGCAAACAAAGATAGTCAATCAGGTAATTAATGATATGTTGAGAATGTATATGATGAACAAACCATCAAAATGGGAATACTATTTGCATTTAGTGGAATTTTCTTGTAATAATGGATATCATGCATCTTTGAAGATGAGCTCATTTGAAGAAATATATGGAAGAAAGTGCAACATGCCAGTAAACTATGATAACCTAGCAGACAGAGCAATGGTTGGGCCAGAATTGATCAAAGAAATGGAAGAGTAGATGATGAAAATAATAAATTATTTAAAGGCTACTCAAGACAGACAGAAAATTTATGCAAACAAAGGTAGAACAAACAAATAATTTAAAGTGGGAAAGAGTGTATTCTTAAAAGTGAAAGCTAAGAATACTTCACTTAAATTGGGGACCTACCCACAGCTAGCAGCAAGATATTGTGAACCATTTAAAATCCTAGAGAGAATTGGTCATGTTGCATCCATGTGAATTCATAGTCTATTCCATGTGTCTTTGCTTAAAACATATGTTCTTGATGCTAATCATGTAATTTATTGGAATATGATTCAGGTGGAGCAAGATAGTGACTTCTAGGTTCATCGAGTGTGCATATTGGACAGAAAGGTCAAGGTGCTCTGGAATCGAGCCATTGAGCTGGTAAAAGTGCAGTGGACGTCCTACGGCCTGGAGGATGCAACATGGGACCATGAAGATGCCATGTGGGAGGTTGTTACACATTATTTTAGTCACGTCGGTGATCTATTGACATCATGTGTTCATGTTCCCTAAAAATATTAAAAGAGTCTTTCTACATGAGAAAAGTGATTTTATTTCCTCTGCCAAAAACCATATGAAGGAAGGTCATTGCAGGCTGCTCTATTCATAGGGTGTGATGGTGCATGATCATCACATGCTGCACTATACTTGGACTACGACGTTGTCACAGGCTTCTTAGTATGTAGGGTGCGATGATGATTTAAGCTTGGGAAAAGTCAAATTTCACGAATGCTCTAGAAGGGGATCTTCTAGAATATTAATCTCTTCTCTGATTTGGATATTAATCTCTTCAATGATTTGGTGGGATCATCCTAATCTCCTCATCCATCTCTCTTTCACACTATATAAAGAGGGATCTCTCATGGAAAAGGCTAAGGTTGAATAGGCTAAGATTTGTCTGGAGAGTTATACTTCCTCTTGAGAACTTTGATTTAGTTCTACAAGCTACATGGTGGATCTTCTTCATTCAAAGGCTTTGGAGAGAAGGTGTGTGTTGGAGCAAAGGGCCATCAAAAGGGGACCTTGCAACATCAAGACTTTGGTTGTATTCTCCACTTTCTATTTTATATGATACAACAATATGTTTCTTTCCCATAAAACTAGTCTTGTTTTATTGTATGATTCATTGATCACATACATAGGTTCTTGTTGAGTATATTATCTTGCTTTCACTTTGTTTGGCTTGTGTTCCCTTACAGTTTCAATATCACAGGAGCATTGGAACGGAGCTAGGATGGAAATGGAAAGAGGAAATTTCATTTAAAATGTATGTTGTCTATCTCTTGTTAGCTAGTAAACTCAATAATTAGATCCTAGGGAAAGTCTTTTATTCTGTTACGTTTTGTTCTAGTTTCTAGTGGGATATAGAGAGATCTATTTATGGCTGCATTTACCGATTAATCCAATAAAAAAATTGGCAACCATACTGGGGAAACGAATTTTATTTTTTTTTCTTATTTGCTTTTAGCTTGCCTTCTTCAGGTTAAATTCATTCTCTAAGTCTGTGGGTGATCCATTTGGACTCCCTAGGTCTGAAAGTTCATTTAGATTTTTTTCCTTTCTCCCATTTGTTCCTTAGTTACAGAGATCGTCACATTGTACTATATAGACAGCTTGCAACGACCCTCTGACGTCGCACCCTGCTTGTGAAAACCAGTGCGACGACATCTCACTATGCTCTATTGGCATCCTGCGACAACCTTAGCTTGTTGCAATGTACCCCACTGTCAGCCTGAGACGATTCCTGTATGAATTTTTGCAGTGAGCCAATTTTCCTTTTTTCACCCATTTTTGCCTCAGTTTCCTGGGATGAACTTATGATACTAGTGCTTGACTGATTTATGAGTTTAAAACTTGCATTTGATTGGTTTTCAGGGATTGAAGATTTGTCTTTGTAATTTTGCAAGTTTGACTTATGATTTTTTGTCACAAGGGTATAATCTTTGGATCTTGGTCATGATTGCTTGATTGACAAAGGTTCTTTGATTTGTTTAAGATTTTGGATTGATTTTACTTTCCATATTGTTTGTTGATTGAGAGACATTTTTGTTTTCAATTGACAAAAGGATTTCCAATCATTTTCATTTTTGTATACATTACAAGTTTGATTTGGGAATTGTGTTGAGAGTGTGTTAATTTTCTTGGATTACACTTTATTTTATTCATTACATCTCTGATTTGATTTGGGAAAAGAAGAAATGAATTCATTCATTCTTTTTAGTAATCTTTCATAAGAAAATTATTGCATTCAAAATACTTGTTAAGAGATAATTTGGAAAATTTTGTAGTTCATGATTGTTTGGGATTTTGTTCATTCAAGAATTGAGAAATTGCATTTCGTAGCCTTTGTACTTCAAAAGAAATATATTCTACCTACTGTAATTAGATTTCATCAAATTGAAATATTGCATATTCATCTCTTCTTGAATTTTATTGGGTCAAGGTCACAACATCATCAGTTTCATCATGTCTCCCTTTTGAGTAAACAACAGCCTTTAAAATACAACGTAATTTTAAAATTTATTAGCAACTTTTATTTTCTAGGAATTCTCTTCACCAACATTAGCTAGGATAGCGCTTTGGAATAGGTTGTAAGGCACACTCTCTGAAGCATCAAAACACACAATAATATCTTGTGATATGGAGAGTTCAAATCCAATTGCTACATTTTGTCTTGGGAAGCCCTTCTAACACAAGGGTCAATCATGAGGTCGCATTAGGACTAGCAGAGTTACTCACCCTGCTTTGTTGGTATTAGTGTAGAGATTGTGTGTATTATTTGGGGTCACATGAGAGTATACCCACGATTATGTGTGGGATCTTCTCGAGTTGATTTTGGGCTAGATGCCCAGCCTTTGTGTGTGGATCGAACTGTTGATTGTTTCCCCGGGAATCATTGTTGTAGTTGGTAACCTTAGTAGCCTATCTCTTTAGGGTATTTACATGAGGTGACTGTGGAGGGGCAATTATTTACGGTACCTAGAATCGACGTTGGTCAAACTCACTCGGGCTCCTTTGAGGGTATACCCATGATTATGTGTGGGAGCTTGCAATAGAGTGTAAGTTCTTTAAGCAGGTCGTCAACATAACTTTTCCACCCACTTTATCCCAACCCCTTCTTGTCTTGATTTCACAACGTTGGATTTTATCACCAACTAGTGACTTCGAAATAAGAAGGTTTGTTTGCTTGGTTTGATTTCTAGATTTTATTAGTGAGTATTGTTTGTTTCTCTAGTTGGCCATAGATTTGTTCTATTCTTTATTTGGTTCAGCCAACATCATCCTTCATCATTCACGTAGGATGCAAGGGCTACCTCCGGAAGATCCGGAAAGTTACCTTCCTTTTCTTCCTAACTCACCAAAGGGATCTCCTGATGGAGCAGTCAATAACGAAGTAGCCTCATAGGTTGGAAGTTCACACTCTTTAGAGGGATTCCGAATTGTTTCAGATTCTTTAGAGGCATTTAGACTTCCCCCAAATCTGTTATTGAGTATTAGACACGATGCACATTTGCTTCAAATGAACTCATCGGGAGAAATTGTTGTTGTTGAGAATATTGAAGTACCTATTGGACCTAACGCAGGGTCTAGAGTAGACAATCCACTTTTTCAATGTGAATCATTTAGAACCCCGGCTCACATTGCTAGAATTTTTAATCCTATCTTTGTCCCTTCTTCAGTACGTGATCTTTATAGTGCACTAGGAATGAGTTCTAATCAACATATGGCATCAAATATTTCTGAGACGTTTGTTACCTATCACTACTGCATTTGGGTCAAATTCCGACGGCGCGTTCAACGCAATTGCCACTTTCTATTATCGGAAGACCGAAAAAACCTCAGACCCCCTCAAACGTCATTTCACATGACGTCGTTTTTTCGACGACCTAGTTTTCGTCTATATTGCGACGTTTCAAACGTGGCAAGAGAGACGTTGCAAATGTGGCAAGACCGACGTTTCAAACGTGGCAAGAGAGACATTGCAAATGTGGC
Organism: Picea engelmannii; assembly: GCA_009831015.1. Classification (NCBI taxonomy): domain Eukaryota; kingdom Viridiplantae; phylum Streptophyta; class Pinopsida; order Pinales; family Pinaceae; genus Picea; species Picea engelmannii. Next base: position 10,032 of record ML812015.1, read on the forward strand.
AAGAGAGACATTGCAAACGTGGCAAGACCGATGTTTCAAACGTGGCAAGAGAGGCGTTTCAAACGTGGCAAGATCGACGTTTCAAACGTGGCAAGTGAGACGTTGCAAACGTGGCAAGTGAGACGTTTCAGACGTGGCAAGAGATATGCTTCAAAGGTGGCAAGACCGACATTTCAAACATGGAAAGTGAGACATTTCAGACGTGGAAAGAGAGACGTTTCAAAGGTGGCAAGAGAGACGTTCTGAATGTGGCAAGACCGACGGGACGAGGTATTAGCTCTGACGTGGTTGCTATGGGAGTGACACTCTTGAACATCACAAGAACGACATTCATCAAGTGGCAACAATGGCGGCCAGGAGTTACTAGCTCCGATGTGGTTGCTATGGGAGCGACAATCTTGGAGGTGGAAAGAGAGACGTCTTGGACGTGGCAATAGCGACGGGAAGAGAGTGAAAGACGTCACAATTGCCACCTTTGTGTAGGTATTTAAAAAAAAAATACAATATCAATATCAAGACCTAATAGTCATTTCAATCCCAAAGGAGGAGTAAGTCATATAGGTGTCAGCTAGTGACAGTATACATGGAAATTTCTTCCTGCTTCATTAACATTTTCTTCAAAATTAAATTTACGACAACGAAAAGACAGAACTTATTTGCAACCTTCTGTGCACACTTTAGTTTCAGTCACTTCAACATCCATGCTATCTCACCTTTCACTCTCAAGCCAAGTGGGAGATTGCATATCCATTTCATTTAAGTTCAAAGCTTCATCATCATTTGTGACAACAATCTATTCATAAGGATGGTCTTTGAATTCAGCCAAATGATGCAGAACAGGAGGCACACATTCACTCAACAATTCTGATACATATTTTGAGCAATCTGCATCATTGACAGATTGTTGTTCATTGTTGATGAATAGA
>ML812015.1:11057-40324 GCA_009831015.1 Picea engelmannii
TAACATTTACCGTCACCCTTTTCACCCTCTTTAATTCTTTTCCCAGCTCTAATGTTTTCTGACATTCTTCCCCACAAACTTATACTGAAACAAATATCTATTTTTTGTTCGCCGAGAAGACCCGCAAACCCTTTTTGAAGCGTCGTTATTATAACAAACTTGTCGCAACATCCGTCAAATGCAACATATTTATAGATTTTGTAACGTTGCAATTCCGACGTAAAAAATTCCTCAGTGACCATTGGTATTTTGACTTGGTGAACATACTAAGGTGACCGTTGGAGGGGAAAACCTAGTTTCCAAAACGTCGCAATTGCGACATACATTTTCACAAATGTGGCAAGAGAGATGTTCCAGTGGAAAACGTGGAAAGAGCAACGTTAACGTGGCAAGACCGACGTTAACATGGCAAATGCGACATACATCTTCACAAACGTGGAAAGAGAGACGTTCTAGTGGAAAACGTGGCAAGAGAGACGTTCCAGTGGAAAACGTGGCAAGAGCGACGTTAACGTGGCAAGACCGACGTTAATGTGGCAAGAGAGACGTCAACGTGGTAAGAGCGACGTTATCGGGCAACATGATTTTTTTTTTTTATAAATTTCCTCTATTTTGCGACAATATGGACAATTTTGTCCATAACGCCGCAAATAAAACGTCGGAATTTTTACAATATGTAGTAGTGTATACGATACCTTTAGACCATTTTACTGGCACAACCAGTAATGTCACCACAGTTTTAGACCAATTGTTGGTTGGTTCTCACTCAATTATTTCTCTCCAGATGGCCCATTCTACTATGGTCCCACAAGCTATGACCATTTCTATCGGAAATGTGGTTGTCACTCAATCTCCTATTCAAAAACAACTTTCGCTTAGACAAAATTCGTCACTTCCCCCTGGGTATAACGCTTTGAATACTTCCATTGTTATTCCTGCCTAGAATCCATTCGGAGGGTCTAGACTTTTTTTTCTTCCTGGGTATAATGTTGTGAGTCATTTTGTTCCTACACCTACCTAGGTTCTCTCCGGGGGGCCTTATGTCCCTCCTCCATCTCTGTTTGGAGGATCTGTCCCTAGTGGCTCCAATCCAGTTGGAGGCACCAGTCATTCTGTCACTTCTGGTTTTCAGAGTCCTATTGGAGGTCAACCTCAAGTTGGGGGCAACCTCAATTTGGGGGGCAACCTCAGATTGGGGGGCAACCTCAAGTTGGAGGCCATAACCCAATTTATGGAAAAAATATACGTGTGTTACAATCTCAACCTTGGAATATTCCTTTCCAAGGGAATCAACAACCGTCTGTGGGGAAACATCCTCAAGTTAATTCTTTTGTACCCCTAATCTTGGTCAACCGTATCCAGGTTCTATGAATCCTACCTGGGGTCAAAATTTTCAGTCCAATGTTCCTTTCCAAGGGAACATACCTAATCTTAATCAAAAACCTCCACAACCAAATCTATCAGGACTATATAACTATATACATATTTCTTATGGTCCTACTGGTATACCTATGGGGCTACCTCCTGAAAACTACCAGTTTCCTCAAGTGAATGGATAGTTTCCTTTTCTTACCACTTTGTATTTACCAAATTTATCTAGGATTTTCAATGATCATCTTTTGCATTCTCCTTATTGGCCCGTCATACCAACCAAATTACCATCTGACATTCCTAATTTTGACAGTCAATCAAGAGAAGACCCAAATAATCACATCATGGCTTTCCATATTTAGTGTTTGTCCAACTCATTGATGGATGACTCTATTAGATTACGACTTTTCCAATGAACTCTCACAGGTTCGACAACCAAATGGTACATTGAGTTACCACGAGGTTTCTTTAATGACTTTAATAACCTGGCCATGGCTTTCTTAACACATTACCAATTTCCAATTCGATATGATATGGGAACCAAAATTTCGATTTCTTTTAAACAATCTTCTTCCACTCATATTCCTGATCACATCCATGAGTGGAGGAGGAGAAGATGCTTAATAAAATTTCCCTTTTCTAATCAACTATTGGCTGAGTGGTTTACCAAATCACTCATTGGGCCTATAGCCCATGATGTTTCCATGGGTGGTGTCATCACTAAAGAGCAGGAGATTAGTCGTTCTTAGTATCTAGATCTCATTTATTCACAAACAGGCACACGTTACGACTTGATCCTTGACGCCCCTCATCCTTCCACGAATCCTACCCCAACACCTCCAGTAGCTTCTCATGTTGATGATGGTGTGATTGGAACCTTTCATGTTGAGACTCAGTCTACACACACCAGTCATAACAATTCCAAGTATACCACTTCTAATGTACAAAATACTCCTACTCCTACTCCTTCTGCTGGTAAAACTTCTGAAGTTAATTCGGTTCAATCTACACCTATCGGTAAAAATCAAAATAAAAAGAGAGGGAAGGGTAAGAATAAGGAGGACAAAAATAATAATCAACAATCTAAGAAGCCCAAAACACAGCGCGTCGATGAAAAAGATAAATATAAACCTTTTTACCCTTTCCTTGTTTTTGGTGACAATCATTATACGAAATATTGTCCACGACGTGTTGAGGTTACTAAGTTCCTGCAAGGGACCAGGAAGCCTTCTACACCTATCATCTTGTCACGGTCATTTCCTTCTCAGCAGTAGGCCCAATTGGTCATTCATGACCAACCTTCTCCTTCTACCACATATTATGTCCTTATGTGTACTGGTGACTCCAAGAAGAACGAAGTTTTAGTCACAACTCGAGCCAAAGATTATTATCCATCGAAAGAGAAAGTTGGTGATTTACCACTGTCGTTGGTTCAACCTCCTCCTCCAACTTCACCTCCAAACAGTCCTCTTCATCTTGAACGATTGGGTCTCGATACAGTTCTTTTCCCTCATCCCAAGGGCATTGTTCGAAAGTCTTCGTTTAATCCTCACGCACGTGCTGCCCAAAACTACAGTATTGTAGAAGACCTTGTGCAAGAACCCTCTGTGATGTCGGATCTCGAAGTCCTTCAAATTTGTCCTACTCAACGAAAGGTGTTGTTAAAGGCTATTGGTGGAATTGATCCTACCGATACCGTTTTGATAATATTTGACTTGGAATATCATATTCCAAAGATTCCTCCTCAATTAGCATTTCAGATCCAAGTTGTTGTGGAAAACAAAAATATATGTCAAACTGTTATTGATGAAGGAGCCTCGGCTTGTGTTATGTTTGTTACTTGGTGGAAAGCTATTGGCTCTCCTGCCCTTACCAAGTCACACAATACTCTTAATGCCTTCAATGGTACAGGTTTTAAACCTTACGTTGTTCTTCCTTCATTGTCTATTATGTTAGAAGGTAAATCGGTCAATGTTGAGGTTGAGGTCTTTGATGCACCTCTTGATTATAACCTTCTACTTGGTCATAGATGGATTGATTCCATGCATGTAGTTGTGTCTACCCTTTTCTGTGTGTTACATTTCCCACACCAATGAAAGGTTGTTATTGTCGACCAACTGGCCTTCTTTAATTTCGATTCTTGTACTAGCAACGTGCATTTTATCTCGAAGACACCTCCCAGTTATGAGAATGTTGGTGTGGGTCTTTTAAAAGATTCAACTTTGATGGGTACATTTCCTATTCCACCACCCCATATTACTCCTCCTTTTGTCGCTTCGATTAACATGATCTCAACTATTGTTCATGAAACCCCCGATTCATATGACTCATGGATAGTACCTAACTCTGGTGATTATCTTCATTACGGTGACCACATGCCTTTAAGTCTAGTCGAATCATCTTATCAAGCTATTCAATCGACAACTACTTCTCCTCCTCTTTATCATACATCTCTTGATGCGTTCCACATGATCTTTCCCACTGACGAGATGATTATGTCAGTCATGTCTATGGACAATACTCCATGGGACGATGGGAATCATCATTCTATCATCTTCCTTGAATGTGATACCATAGAGATCTACCAACATATTTCGACTCTATCGACCGTTTTTGTTATTTATTTTGTTCCTGAGTCATCACATGATGTTTTGTATGAAGGGAACTTGAGTAACATTTCACCTACCGTTCCTCTTGACATATCGATTAAACTCAGAGTCATGGAAAATGTTCATATCGGTGCCTCGTGTTCTACTGATGAGGTTCGCACTTATAAATCGCTTTTTCAAGAATTTTGTGATGTTTTTGCCTAGAGTTATGAAGAAATGTTGCACATTGATCCCGATATTGTTGTGCATGAGATTAAGACTTATCTAAATGCTAAACCCATTCAGCAGAGACTTCGCCCAATAAATCCACGTAAAGCTACTGCTATCAAGCTTGAAGTTGAGAAAATTCTTAAGGTTGGCTTTGTTTATCCTGTGGCTTTGAAAAATTGGGTATCCAATCTTATTCTGGTAAATAAGAAACAATGCATGATCCGCGTTTGTGTAGATTATAGGGATATAAATAAATCTTGTCCTAAGGACAATTATCCAACCCCTTTCATTGACCAGATCATTCACGATTGTGACAGCACTGAAATATTCTCCTTGATGGACAGTTTCTTCGGCTATAATCAAATCAATATTTTACCAGTGGATCAACACAAGACTGCTTTTATTTACCCTTGGGGAAACTTCTCCTACCAGAAACTACCCTTTGGTCTCAAAAAATTTGGTGTGACCTTTCAGCATGCTATGTCTTATGCTTTTCATGACATTAAGCACATCGTACAACCCTACCTAGACGATCTATCGATGCATTCCATGTGTCGTTAAGATCACCCAGCACATTTGTGGGCCATTTTCCTATGTTGTCATTATTATCGCATACGTTTGAATCCACATAAATGTGTTTTTTTGTGTGGAATCCAGTCGAATTCTTGGTTTTATTGTGGCTTTTGGCCCTTGGCTATGGAAGGAAAAGGAGAACAAGGAAGAAAAGGTAAAAAGAGAACTTCGCGGGAGACACAATGACTGTCAATGAGTTGAAATGCGAAAAATAGTAGAAAGGATGGAGCGAAGTGAGGAAATGCAAGCCGTTGGATGAGGAGAACGAGGATAACAGATCAGAAAGGAAGATGGACCTAGGACGACTTAGGAAGTAGAAAAATCAACCATTGGATGCTTTGGAGCACCACACGAGAAGGAAGGAAAGAAAGGCTGGCAAAGTCTGAAAAAAGAGGATCAAGTTGACCTAGGGTTTTAGACACCTAGGGTTTTGGTAATTAGGGTTTTGACACCTAGGTTTCGGCCTAAGGTTGTCAGTAAGGGACTATAATGTATAAATAGAGGTCGAGAGGACCTAGGTTGGGTCGGTACTAGAGGAGGGTATGATATTTTTATTTGATTTAGCTCTATTACTATGGCGAGAGGTCATTGTACTGAGAGAGAGGAGTGTTGAAGCCTTCTGGTATTGTAAGATCTTCAGCTGGGTGCGCAGGAGGGTGGAGAGAAAGACAGAAGGAGAGAGAGGATCTGCTAGCCAAGAGCGCAGATCAGAACTGTAAGCTTTATCTTAATATATCATAAGCACAGTTCTGTGGGCGTAGCCCTAGAGAGAGGGTGAACCACATACATCTTGTGTTGTGTTAGCGATTAATGCTTTGATCTATGTCATTATTATACTATTATTTTCATTACTGTGTTAGATTAAGATCTAGAGTTGCGCAGAGTAGATTTCACTGGTAAATGATATATGAATACTATGATTGTTGTTATACAAGATCCCATTGATATTCCCTTGGTTGTAGACATCTCTGTCTTACAACCCCCCCATCACTGCTTCGGGTGAGACTGCATCTGCTTCGCAGGTGTTGCCGAAAGGGCCAGTAGCTAGGGCTTGTTGGTGCGCTCTTGGAGTGAACCCTGGGTCTGCCCTTGTGCCAACAAATGGTTATGTTGCTGGGACATAAATCTTTTTAAGGGAATGTCAAGGTGGTTCCCATCGAAGACAGAGATTCAAAAGTGGATAGAGGATCAAGAGAAGGACTTCACTGAAGCCCAGAACAAGAACCCTAAAATGAGTACTGAATATTGGCTACAAAGATACATCTTCACCTACATTCACGAGATCTTCTTTGGAGGAATCCATCAGGAGCTACATGAGTGGTTGGCTAGGTTAGCTGACACACAATTTGAGATCAGATCTAGACCTCTCATGGTTTGGACACCGACGTTATTCCAGAAGGTCAAGAGAATTGACAACGTTGTATCCAAAGCAGTAGATCCTTGGTTTGATAGTACCATTGGAGGGTATATCACCGAGTTTTCTATGGACAGAACAAAATCGTATAGCCAAGCCGAGAGATACTTTTTCAAAGGACCCAGAGGAAAAAAAATTCACTTTCTGAAGCTAAGAATCAAGATTCTCTTGCATGAAAATCACATCTTGAAGATACAGTAGATTGGTCGATCCAGAAAAGGCTAATGTTCAAAATATCGAATAGTGACAGTGACACAGAAACAGGACATACGCGCAGTGGAAAAGTATTATGAGGGGTTCATCTGGAGAACTTGTTTAAGAAAAACTATGGAGAAGAGGGTTTCTACAGCGGAGAAGAGGTAGATCTAACCAATGAAGAGAATCCAGAGCCCACCAGAACAGAAGAAGGGGAAGTTGAAGAATTGCGCCAAAGCGAGCCAGAAAACTCAGGAACTGCACAGCCTACTAAAGTAAGTAATGTTAATCCTCCTATTGTCCCAGTAGCACTTAGCAGTCAGAATAGTCAGAACCAACATAATCTTCAGAGTATTATTGCTAGTAGATCAACATCTACTCAGACAAGAAGCCTAGTCAGCTCTATGGCAGATGAAATGAGACTCCCTATCTTTAGAGGAGATGGATCTGAAGATCCATATCAGCATTGGTTTCTATGTGAAGCCGTATGGAACATTAAAAGTATCATTGATGAAGCCATCAAGAGAACCCAGTTTAGCACTACGCTAAGGGATCGTGCACTGAGCTGGTACATGAAACTGGTCCAAGGAGTGGCACAACCTAAACCCCTGACTGAGATCAAGAATGCATTGATTGCATAAGAAACCTAATTCGGAGTCACAATGTATTACAGAACTAAAAGAGATTAAACAAAGGTTAGCAGAACCTGTTTGGGAGTTCGACCAGAGATTCAAGACCCTAACAGGATGATTAAATTTTCAAATCCCTGATGAACAGAACAAAGAATGGTTCATCGTCGTGTTGTTACCACACATAAGAGTTCCTCTGATGCAGCAGAAGATTGCATCACAGGAAGAATCTTTGGAGATCGCCATGAATCTTGAATCAGCATGTCTATGTATTTATATTTATCATGTATTCTGTTGTGCATACAAATTAATGTTAAAGCCATTGATTATTTATAGTAGCAGTAATTCTTATATTTACTTTGATTTTAAATCTGTTTCATTTGCTTAAATGCATGTCTTATGTATATAATTAAGTATGAGATTGTTATTCTGCAAAGCAACGCCTTCCCGAACCAGAATGGGGGCGTTACAACATGGTATCAGAGTGTTACAGTATGAAATAGTATTACAGTATGGTATAAGATCCAAGGTTTCGACGTTGAGCCTAGATGGGCCAGTTGAGTGATCTTTGGACCGAGGGTTTGATGAGAAATTGTGTCTGGAGGACCAATTTCGGACCTTTGAATGCTCCTGAGTGTCAAGGAGTTACTTGACTGTGTTACCAAGCTTGGGAGGTGTAGCGGTGTTATAAAACTGCAGCTGGTGTGGTATATGGCCACAGGGAGAGAGAGAACTCCACACCAGAAGTGTTGGAGCCTTAGGATCTATTCGGGAGGAAAGGAGAACCCTCATGACTGTCAGATTTGGAGAACATGCACAAGGTTTACAAACCTTTGGAGTTGAACAGGAGTGTGGAAATCGCGGTACGCAAAATCCAGAAATCATGAGGACCGTCTATCGGAGGGACACGTGGTTGTCAGTCGACATTTCGATATCCGGGAAACCAAAGGGCAAGATCCCTCATTGTCGCAAGTTACGAAACCCCAGTTACCAAAAACACGAAGTCCCAAAATATTCGAAGATGGAAGAACCGACCCAAAATCCTGAAATGATCTACATCGTAGATCGTAGGAGAGGAACTTGAACCATTGGATCATTTCGAAATTTGGGGATTGAAATGAAGAGAGACTTGCAGTCGCTACATCGCGAACTCATGGTTACCGAAAACTTGAAACCCTGAAATCCTGAAACACCGAAAGGATCTACGTCATAGATCTGAGAGAGGTCTAGCTGTTGGATTTCACTTGGAAGGGATGTGGGCACATGGATGTGTACCACGTGCCAGTAGGTCGAGAAGAAAAGTGAAAGTGGTGGGACATGACAACGTCACCATAGGTGACGTGGACCCTCCTGAGTGTGCCACTTGCCACTATGGATGTGGGAGATAGTTGTGCTGTGTGGACCCGGAAGGTAAAGGAAATAGAATTTTCAGAATTCGGGGATTGTAGTGACAAGAGGTTGGGAGTCACTGCATCGTGAACTCCCAGGTACCAAAGACCCAAAAACTGAAGTGCCGAAATCTTGAAATTTTCGAAGACAAAAGAACCGTCGAGGATTTAACTGTTGGATCTTCGTGGACCAAAACCCCGAAACCCGAAGTCCCGAAAATTGCAGAGCCAAACAGAGCTCAAAAAACTTAGTGGATTTGAAACGTTTTTCTTATTCATGTTGGTTTATGAATGTTGAAGTTTTATTAAGGGTTTAAGGCCTGACAAACTTCGTTGACTGCACGTTGTGTGTACAGAGTTCAACGAGTGTTAGGACAGTCGTAAATCGATGCCGAGTATAGAAATGGAAGAGGTGAGGATTGTCTCCAATTAAGAAAACAAAAGAGAGGGAAGGAATGTCAACTTGGGAGTCAAAGGATCAAACTCTAATGGGCACGGAAAAGATATGGATAAGGAAGGACATATGATGAAACTCATTGAAAGATTGTAGAAAGATGCCCAGGCTCGCCGAGCTAATAGCCGAAAGCTCATGAAAGTCAGGGATAGGCAGGGTCAATTCAACTTAAGGATGTTGAAGAGTCTGGAAAGAATAGAAAAGAAATTGGAAAAGGAGAGTGACTCAAGAAAGACAGAGAGTCGCAGGACCCCTGAGAGGAAAAGAAGATCAAGGAGTGTCAGCAGACATCCTCATCACTCCCCAAAGCATTCCAGTAGGGAAGCACACAGTAGGTCAAGCCCATCTCCGACCAGAAAGAACCGAAGATCTGGAGTGGATGAATTGAAAGGGGAGATGAATAATATCAAGCCTCCAATGTTCAATGGAGAACATAAAAAGGAGGAAGATGTTGAAACCTGGTTGCTTGGCATGAGGAAATATTTCCAACTACAAAATTATTCCTCTCATGTAGAAGGAAGAATTGTGATGTATCAACTAAAAGGAAAAGCATCCATGTGGTGGGATCAGTTTGTGCAGGTGCAACACAATAGAGAGAAAGATATCACTTAGAAGGAGTTCAAGGGGTATTTCGAGAAGAAATACCTGACTAAAAGATACTATGACAGAAAGATGAAGGAGTTCTTCGAACTCAAGATAGGCAGCAGGACCATTGATGAATATGAACGAAGGTTTTTGGAACTACTGAAGTATGTTCCATTCATCAAAGATGAGGCTGTCAAGATTCAGAGATATCTGAGTGGACTGCCACCTTCTATTAGTGACAAGATCCAGTATGATCATCCTAAGACTATAGAAGAAACAATAAGAAGGAAAAAATGCTTGTATGAATAGCAAAGAGAAAGGCCTACTTTTCAGAAGGCTTGGGATGATCAGAAGAAGTTTAGGAAAGAGCAGAGGCTGAATGGAAACAAGCCTCCCTTTTTCAGAAACAGTCCTCAGGGACAGCCATCCTTTAGAGAGCCCAAGAAGGCTGAAGTGGGTGAACAAATGCCTAGACTGCCACCTATGGAGTGTTGGGGCTGTAAAGGAAACCATAGGTACCGAGACTGCCCCCATAGAAAAGATAAAGCGAGAACCATCCACAATAATCAACAAGATGAAACAGTGGAGGATATGGGCAGCAGAATACCAAGGATCTACGTAGCCCTGGACAACAAGCAAGCAGAATTTCAATCGCACATGATTGAAGTGGAAGGTATGATTAACAACCGACCATTTATTATTTTAATCGATTTAGGGGCTAGCCATAGTTATGTAGATCCTAGGGTGGTGGAAAGTTTGCATTTATCAAGAAGCAAACATGAAAAGTCTTGGTTAGTGCAGTTGGCTATAGGAACCATGAGGAAAGTCACTGATTTGGTGAAGTCTTGTCATGTGGACATGAAAGGACTGAGCACGAAGGCTGAATTGAATATTTTGCCTTTAGGATCTTATGACTATTTAATTGGAATGGACTGGTTGGACGAGCACCATGCCCTCCTGGACTATCGTAACAAGACGTTTACATGCCTGGATGAGGAGGGGAATCGGAAAACAGTCCAAGGGATTCCTAGAGCTGTGGTTGTTAGAGAAATCTCAGTCGTGCAGTTGAAGAAGTGCTACAAAAAAGGTTGTCAATTAATTATAGCCCATGTGGAGGAAGCATCCAGAGATGAAGTCTCAAGGATTGGATACCATGAGGTACTCACAGAGTTCAAAGACATATTTTAGGAGGTACCTGGACTACCTCCAAAGAGAGACATCAATTTTTCTATAAATTTGATATCTGGAGCAGCTCCAGTGTCGAAAGCTCCTTATAGAATGAGTACGCCAGATCTGGAAGAGTTGCAATTGCAGCTTGAAGAGCTTCTGAAGAAGGGGTACATTCACCCCAGCATGTCACCTTGGGGTGCCCCGGTCCTGTTCGTGAAGAAGAAGGATGGGATGTTGAGGTTGTGCATTGATTTTCGACAGTTGAACAAGGTAACTGTCAAGAACAAGTACCCTCTGCCGAGGATCGATGATCTTTTCGATCAGTTGAAGGGTGTGAAAATATTTTCAAAGATAGATCTCAGATCAGGATATCACTAGGTAAGAATAAAGGATGAGGACATCAGCAAGACCGCATTTAGAACAAGGTACGGTCATTATGAGTTCATAGTGGTGCCATTTGGACTGTCAAACGCACCTGTTGTTTTTATGTGCTTGATGAATGGTGTATTCAGGGACTATTTAGACAAGTTCATCATAGTCTTCCTGGATGACATCTTGGTGTATTCCAAGTCAGAGGAAGAGCATGAACAACACCTGAGACTAGTGCTGCAAGTGTTGAGAGGACACCAGTTGTATACCAAGTTGAGCAAATGCTCATTTTATCAAAGGCGGATCCATTACTTGGGGCACATTATTTCAGAATAAGGGATCATTGTGGATCCTTAGAAGGTTGAGGGCATCAGAGAATGGTTAGCACCAAGGAATGGGGTGGAAGTTAGATCCTTTATGGGTCTAGCGGGCTATTACAGAAGGTTTATAGCAGGGTTCTCAAGGATATCTCACCCTATCACTTCTTTGCAAAGGAAGGAGAAAACATTTCAGTGGACTGAAGAGTGTGAGAAGAGTTTCCAGCGATTGAAGAAGCTATTAACCAGCGCTCCAATCTTGAGGATTGCAAATCTAAATATGGATTTTGTGGTGTGCACATATGCATGTAAGGAAGGGTTGGGAGGAGTTCTCACCCATAATGGATTTGTAATTTGTTATGAGTCCAGGAAGTTGAAAGAGCATGAAAAGAATTATGCCACTCATGATTTGGAGTTGACAGCAATCGTTCACGCTCTAAGGAAATGGAGACATTACCTCATGGGAAGGAGGTTTGAACTCAGAACAGACCATAACGGTCTGAAATCCATGTTTGATCAGCCAACCTTAAACGCTAGACAAAGTAGGTGGCTGGAATTTCTGTGTGAATACGACTTTGATATCAAGCATATCAAAGGGAAGGAAAATAAGGTGGCTAATGCACTCAGCATAAAGGTGCATGAATTACATGCTACAACCATTAGCATGTACAGAACTGATATTAAAGATAGAATTTTGGAAGCTGCAAATGCAAATTTGCAGTAAAGAGACTTGGTAGCAAAGCTACAACAGAGCAAGAGACCACAGAAAGAGGGAAATTACATCTTGGGAGCTGATGGAATACTTCTGTATAAAAATAGAGTGTATATGCCCAATGTCTAGGAATTGAAACTTGCGATTCTAAAAGAAATGCATAATGTGACTTATGTTGGACACCCTGGATATTAGAAGACTGTGGCAGCAGTCAAAATCCATTACTTTTGGCCAGGTATGAAGAGAGAGATCATTGAATACATCACCAGATGTATGGAGTGCTAGAAAGTTAAAGTTGAGCATAGGCACCCAGCAGGGTTGCTGCAATCTTTGCCCATTCTTGAATGGAAGTGGGAAGTGGTGACCATGGATTTTATTAGAGGATTGCCCAGAACGAGCAAGCAGCACGATTCGATCATGGTTATGGTGAACAAGCTTACAAAAGCTATCCATTTTATTCCACTGAAAACCACTCACAAGGCAGCAGATGTTGTTGATATCTTCTTAAAAGAAGTGGCACGCTTGCACGGAATTCCTAAAACTATTGTGTCTGATAGGGACCTGAAATTCACCTCGAATTTCTGGAAATGATTGTTTAAAGGATTCAGAACAAATCTAAATTTTAGTACAGCGTATCATCCTGAGTCTGATGGATAGACAAAGAGGGTGAAAATATTAAGAGAGGACATGCTGAGAATGTACGTGATGGACAAACCATCAAGATGGGAAGACTACCTGCATTTGGTAGAATTCGCCTACAATAATGGGTATCATGCATCGTTGAAGATGAGCCCATTTGAAGCACTTTATAGAAGAAAGTGAAACACTCCAGTAAGCTGGGATAATCCAGTTGAAAGAGCAGTAGTTGGGCCAGAGTTGCTCAAGGAGATGGAGGACCAAATGATAAAAATTAAATAGAATTTGAAAGCTACCAAGGACATGAAGAAAATTTATGATGATAAGAATAGAACCCACAGAGAATTCAAAGTGGGTGATCATGTTTTCCTGAAAGTGAAAACTAACAAGAGTTCCCTGAAGCTGGGAAGTTGCGCAAAGTTGGCAGCTAGATTTTTTGGGCCATTTGAAATCCTAGAAAGGATTAGGCCAGTTGCATATAAGCTTGCATTACCTGCATCTATGACTGTACATAATGTGTTTCATGTTTCATTGCTTGAGAAATACATACCTAATGCTAATCATGTTATCAATTGGAATGTGATTCAGGTGGAACCAGAAGGTGTCCTGCAAGTGCTTCCTATGCGCATATTGGATAGGAAAAACAAATAGCTCCAGAATCTATTTATAGGGCTTGTAAAGGTCCAATAGACCTAGTACGGTCCTGAGGACGTGACATGGGAGCATGAATATGTTATGCGGGTAGAGTACCCGCATATTTTTGAAAATTTTGAAAAGCTTGCAAATGCAATGTAAAGTTGCACTGAGGACAATGCAGAAATAAGGGGAGGGGGATTGTAATGTCCCCAAGGCCGAGCCCTATTGTAAATCATGTTTATGAAATGAATTGTAATTATGTTTTATAGGTTGGTGAGCCAAGTTTATATAATTTGGTGGGCTTATGTGATTGCTAGGCCAGAGAGCCTAAGTGTTGAAGGCCAAGAGCTTGCTTTTGTATATGTAATCATGCAGAACATTAATAAAAATATAAACATCGTTGTGTGCAGACCGACCATGATGAATGAGTGATGGGGGACTAAGCTTCCACAGAGTGGGCAAAGGATTAGGGGCTGGAAGGTGGGAAAAGGGACTAAGTGTTGAGCCTAGGGGCTTAAGTCCTTGGGGAATAATATTTTAATATTATTCCAAAAGACATGTGAATAATATGTTTTATCCTAAGTTCTTTTTGGAAGGACAAGAAACTTCCAAATGGAAGGAATGCATGCAGTTTCATGGGTGACAAGTGTCAACCCAGGCGCATGCAAATAAAATGGCTGAGATGAGATGTATTGGGGGCCCCTCCTCCATTCTACTCGACCGTCTGAACTGTACATCCCCTGAACTAGAAGTCTGTGTTAATTTTGGGAAAAAGGTGGTGTTTGTCTGAAAAGTGGGTACACCCCTTCTCTGTTCTAAACCATGGAGTCAGAATCGACCCCTGCGTGGACAACTCGTCACACATCCCTGAGAATCCAAAGTGTGAGTCTATCCCATGTTGCTAGATTGAGAAAACGAAAGTGTCTCGTCCCTACTAAGCCTGGTTATGTTGTTGCACCTATTTGTAGCTACCCTAGGGTGTTCGTGTCTGGATTCCCGTTGACTGTGGTGGACGTGTAGTGTTTGACCCTGTGTGGCTTGTTGGCCAGTCGTACAACACTCTCTCCAGGTGAGAGAGGTGGTGGAAGTTGGAAGAACAGGTTGCTTGGCCTGTGAGTGACTCTCTGTAGGTGAGAGAGTGCGCAGAGGAAAGAGAGAACTCCTAGAAGGAACCCTGTAGCTTCCATAGAGCTCGGAGAATTCTGGTCCGGACTATTGCTGAAACCCAAGGCAAGGGAGGTTAGCAGTTGAAGGACTGTATAGGTGACAGAGAAGGTGTCTACTCCTGGGGTGGAACAGGCATGTGGGGAAGGAGATTCTATGGGAAGTGAGTATGAGTGGTTCCTGGGAGAAAATTCCTTCCTTGTGACTGGTTGTTTTCCCTGTAACCTCAGCCTAGCCTAAGATTCCTTGCCTTGCGGTGGAGCTTAGTCCCAGCTCAGGGGTGACCACTATTGAGCTTGATGAGAAGAATGGTCTAAGGCTGGGAGGTTCGTGGAAGGCCTCCACCTGGTTGGTGGAATTACCACCATTTCAAAGATAAGTACCAGATGATGTTTTAATTAAGTTTATGCATGTCTATGTATTTATATTTATCATGTATTCTAATGTGCATATGAATTAATGTTAAAGCCATTGATTATTTATAGTAGCAGTAATTCTTATATTTACTCTGAGTTTAAATGTGTTTCATTTGCTTAAATGCATGTTTTATATATAGAATTAAGTATGACATTGTTATTCTGTGAAGTAGCACCTGCCCGGCCCAGAATGGGGGCGTTACAGTATGGTATCAGAGTGTTACAGTATGAAAGAGTGTTGCAAAAGAGGTAAGCAAACTCATGGAATTTTTGTACACTTGTGATAAGTTAATTCAAGATAAAGGCGTTGTACAAGAATTACAAGATTTAATCAAACAGTATGAGCTAGGAAAGATATACGCCTTACTAAATAGGGCAGTGCACCAAATTGGAAAAAGGAGAAGGAAAAATAAAGAATTACACTTGAATGCTCCGATAGGAGAGTATGAGATAGACTATGTGGTCCTCGACTTAGGGTCGGAGATCAACGTCATGACCAAGTAGACTTGGGAACTGATGGGAAAACCCAAGCTAATATATTCCCCTATCAGGCTTCACATGGCTAATCAGCAAGTCATCAGCCCATTTGGACGATTAGAGCATGTCCCAGTGGACATCGATGGAGTAAGAACCTTTGCAGATTTTGAGGTAATTGAAATTGATGATGATAGTTGCCCCTACCCCACATTGTTAGGAATTGATTGATCCTTTGACAATTCTACTATTGTTGATCTAAAGAAAAGATGCATGACATTTGAGAAAGCTGGCCTTAGGGTCATTACACCTTTAGATCCAGATGAGGGTCCCCGATATACAGAGCCTATCAGAGAAGAAGACCACGCATTTGAACTGGAAAACATCTACAAATTAATAGCTAGACAGCAGGATTATATCAACCCTACAGTTGATGGAAATTTGATCTGGCGAAGTGATAGCACATGTTCATTTGACTCATAAGAAGCACTGAAGAACTGGCAAAACCAGATGTACGAAGTATCTACAAGAAGATGTACTAAGCTAACTAGAGAAGTTCGTTGGATTGGCACAGCAGTGAGTAATCTACCCACATTTGATGGGTTGAACCCTTTAGAGAACTTCTTATCATAATTTGAGACAAGTGTACCAACACAACAGAGGTTGTTGGCAATGGATGAGGCCATGAAGGCCAGGCTAGAAAGATGGTGGGGAATGCACAAGGGAAACATCACAAACTGGACACAATGTTGAACTTTGATGACAGCGCGGTTTTCAGCACAAGTAGGAAGATGCGAAGTAAGATACAAAGGTCGAAGCTACCCAAAGGACCACGTACGCAGCTATGAAGAGGCCTGGAGTGGAATTCCTCGAGAACAATGGGTACACAGATTCGTCAATACGTTGGATACCACCCCGATCAACTGGTACCTTCAAGCAGAACTATGCCTTGTCACTTCAGAATGGGAAGCTATGATCCGGAATTTTATAACCACTTTTTATTTGAAAGTGAATTTCCTTCAGTAGATCAAGCACTAAAAATGGTAAGACAAAAAGTATTTAAGGAGACATGTGGCCTCCCTTTAGAGAAAGAAGAGGATGAATGGACTGTGCCCCTCCAGAAACTGCAGATCTACTACAACCTTAATGACGATAAATACGATGACCCAAGGAAGGTGAATATCACAGAAACATAAAGCCAGAGAGATGTGGAAGGACCAGGACTTGAACTGCCATTCATTGGACAACCAATAAAGATAAAAAAAGTCAACATTGGGATAGAGGAGACACCAAATCTTTCCAATGTCGGAGATTACTGGGACGCTGCTACCATTGACAAAATCACAGAATTATTGCACGAGTATCAGGACTTGTTCCCGACCAAGTTCACTGATATGAAGGTTATCAAAGGACCTATGGGAGAGATGAGAATACCTTTGAAACCATATGCAAATATATTAAAGAAAATACCCTACAGACTGAACCCGAAATACAAGGAAAAAGTAAAGATTGAGCTCGATAGAATGTTGGAAGCAGGGATTATTGAACCTGTCCAAGAGTTGAAGTGGATTAGCCCCATGGTAGTGCAAGATAAGAAGATAGGTGAGATCAGGATTTTCATAGATCTCGGGAAGTTGAATAATGCTTGTATACATGATCCTTTCCCTACACCATTCACAGACAAAGTGTTGGATAACGTGGGAGGCCAAGAAGTATACTCTTTTACAGATGGGTTTTCAAGATACCATCAGATCTACATCGCCAAGGAGGACCACCATAAGACTACATTTGCTACAGAGTGGGGATCCTACCAATATAAAGTAATGCCATTTGGATTTAAGAATTCCCCAACCATCTTTTCCAGGGTGGTGGTTGAAGCATTCAAAGAATTTTTACATAAATGTTTAGAAGCATACTTTGATGACTGGACTATTTTTAGTTTGTTGAAAAATCATATTGAATGTCTAAGGCTAATGCTAGATAAATGTAGGCAGTGTCAAATTTCTTTAAATTTGAAGAAGTGCATCTTATTCTCACCATTTGGAGTATTATTAGGACATATTGTATGCAATAAAGGATTGTTGGTGGATCCATCCAAGATTGCAATTATAGTTTATTTTCCACCACCTACTTCAGTCAAACAACTACGCACTACGCTAGGACATACTGGAAATTACAGGAAATTTATCAAAGGATATGCTCAGATTACTGCGCCAATGGAGAAGTTATTAAAGAAAGATTGTCAGTTCGGCAGTTCGGTTGGACAGAAGAATGCCAGCAGAGCTTCGACACACTGAAACAAAAGATGGTAACTACGCCTATTCTAGTCTTTCCGGACTGGAGAAAGGAATTTCATGTGCATGTTGATGTGTCCTCCATTTCATTAGGAGCAGTACTGGCACAACCTGGATAAGGGGACATTGATCATCCATTAGCATTTTCCAGGAGGAAGTTGTCCACAGCTGAAGTTAATTACACCACTACAGAGAGAGAGGGACTAGCCATGGTGTATGCATTACAGAAATTCTGACACTACTTGTTGGGAGGACACTTTAAAATGTTTATTGATCACTCCACACTGAAGTACCTAGTCAACAAGCCAGTGTTGGGGGGGTGAATTTGCAGATGGATTCTATTATTTCAAGAGTATGATTTTGAGATCATAGTTAAGCCAGGAAAAATGAACAAAGGCCCAGACCACCTGTCGAGGTTGGAACATGGCGAAGAACCTACCAGTATGGAGGATACATTACCAGATGCACAACTGCTCTCCATTAGAAATATTGATGACCACTTCACAGACATAGTCCAGTTCCTGTCAACAGGAATGGCTCCGAGTGAGAATACAATCTCCCAGAAAAAACAACTAGTGGTGCGCGCTGCAGATTTTTCACTAATAGTTGGTCAGCTATATAAAAAAGGACCTGATGAGATACTAAGAAGATGCATTATGGAAACAGAGCGCCCGATGATCCTCACAGAAACTCATGAAGGCATCGCAGACAGACATTACGTAGGGAAAGCAACTGCATAGAAGGTTCTGCGAGTTGGCCTTTGGTGGCCTACGTTACACAGAGATGCTAAAGAATATACCAAAGAATATGACGTATGCCAGCGAGTTGGAAAACTAACCCAATGAGATGAGATGCCATTAGCACCACAGATGACCCTGCAGGCATTTGAAAAATGGGCCATTGATTTCATGGGACCTATAAACCCACCAGGAAAGCGCACAGGAGCAAGGTTTATTATCACTGCGATAGAATACCTGACTAGATGGGCCGAAGCAAGAGCAGTCAAAGACTGTAGTGAAACTACATCTGCGCGTTTTATATTTGATGACATAATAACCAGGTTTGGATGCCCTAAGGTCCTTATGAGTGATCAAGGTACACACTTCATCAATAAGACAGTTGAAGCCCCGACTGAAGAATTTGCAGTCCACCATCAGAAGAGTACACCTTATCATCCACAAGCAAACGGAACGGTTGAAGCCTTTAACAATATCTTGGAGATAGCATTGACAAAGATTTGCAGCATGAACAGGGATGACTGGGATATAAGAGTACCAACAGTACTCTGGGCTTACAGAACCACTTGCAAGAAATTAACAACACAAACCCCTTTCAAGTTGGTTTATGGTCTTGAAGTTGTTGTCCCGATGGAGTACTTGGTACTGAGCTTACGAATTGTTGCATTTACACACATGGATGATACTGGCATTGTTCATGAGAGGCTAGAATAGTTAGTCAAACTAGAAGAAGACAGATTAATTGCATGCTTCCATCAGCAAGTTCAGAAGGAACGAGAAAAGGCCTACCACGATATGCATATCAAGAAAAAGATATTCAGGAAAGGTGATTTAGTACTGGTATACGACAGTAAGTTTATTAAACACCCTGGGAAGTTCAGAACGCATTGGCTTAGACCATATGAGATCACCTATGTCACAGAAGGAGGAGTTGCACAGCTGAAGACATTGAATGGAGAATGGAAAGAAGGATTGGTGAATGGGAGTCGGCTGAAGTTGTACTATGACAACCAGCTGCCTCACATCTCCAAGTAAATGCCTGAGGAAAAGGGTTTAGGTACCAAGTGCAATTGAAACTAGGTACCAAACATAGAAAAGACAGTCTGCACAAGGACGGGAAGGAGGCATAAAGCAGAAAGCAAAGGCTGCACTGTGTAGTCTAAAGTCGAAGTCAAACAAAAGGAGCAGATCTGAAGTGCTTCGGGACGAGTCACAGGGGAGTGTTGGGGGCTTGTTGGCCCTTGGCTATGGAAGGAAAAGGAGAACAAGGAAGAAAAGGTAAAAAGCGAACTTCGCGGGAGACACACTGACTGTCACTGGGTCGAAGTGAGCAAAAGAGAAGAAAAGATGGAGCGAAGTGAGGAAAAGCAATCCGTTGGATGAGGAGATCGAGGATGACAAACCTAGGGTTTTGGTAATTAGGGTTTTGACACCTAGGTTTCGGCCTAAGGCTGTCGGTAAAGGACTATAATGTATAAATAGAGGTCGAGAGGACCTAGGTCGGGTCGGTACTAGAGGAGGGTATGTTATTGTTATTTGATTTAGCTCTATTACTGTGGTGAGAGGTCATTGTACTGAGAGAGAGAGGAGTGTTGAATCCTTCTGGTATTGTAAGATCTTCAGCTGGGTGAGAAGATCAAATCCTGTAGCTGGGTGTGTAGGAGGGGGGAGAGAAAGATAGAAGGAGAGAGAGGATATGTTGACCAAGAGCGCAGATCAAAACAATAAGCTTTATCTTAATATATCCTAAGCACAGTTATGTGGGCGTAGCCCTAGAGAAAGGGTGAACCACGTACATCTTGTGTTGTGTGAGCGATTAATTCTTTGAACTCTGTCATTATTATACTGTTAATTGCATTACTGTGTTAGATTAATATCTAGAGCTGTGCATAATAGATTTTGCTGGTAAATGATATATGAATATTTTGATTGTTGTTATACAATATCCCCTTGATATTCCCCTGGTTGTAGACATCTCTGTCCTGCAACCCCCCCATCGCTACTTCGGGTCAAACTGCATCTACTTCGCAGGTGTTGCCAAAAGGGCCAATAGCTAGGGCTTGTTGGTGCCCTCTTGGAGTGAACCCTGGGTCTACCCTTGTGCCAACAGTGTCTATACATGGGATTCGGGTAGACCCCTTGAAGGTTGAGGTTATTCTTAATCTACCTCCTCCTTCCACACTATGCTATCTCCAAAGTTTGCAAGGGAAGGAAAACTTTTAGCGTCGATTCATTCCCAATTATGTTGAATTAACGAAAGTATTTGCGCGGCTTCTCAAGAAAGGTTACAAATTAGTATAGGATGATACTGCAAACAAAGCTTTTGAGGCCTTGAAACTTGCCTTAACCTGTACACCATTGTTGTTTCCCCCTGAATATAGCCAAGATTATTTCTTGTACTTAGTTGCTTCAGACTCTACCATTTCTATGGTATTAGTCCAAGAGGATGATTCACACAATGAACATGTGATATACTATTTGAGTCGAAGTCTTATGACTACCGAAACCAAATACCTACATGTGGAGAAGCTGGCCTTGGCAGTTGTTCAATATGTTCAACATTTCCGTCACTACATCTTGTTACGCAGACCCACAGTCATTTCTAGCTGCAACCCCATGCAACATATCCTTACCCAAAAAAATTTGGGAGGAAAGTACTCCAAATGGATAGTTATTCTCCAGGAGTTTGACTTGGATTTTGAATGCGCCAAGTCAAAGAAGTCTTTGGTTTTTTACAAATTGATATGTGACCTTCCCTCTACTGAGACAAAAATGTGGCAGAGGATTCTTTACCTAACGAATCCCTCTTTCTAATCATTTCTGATGACATATGGTACGGATATATTATCATCTATCTCCAAACTCAAACTTTTCGGCCTGATCTCTCTAGAACAGATCATCATCGTATATGGTATCAAGCCCATCAATACATCATCCTTGGTGATACCCTTTACCGTCGTGGTATTGATTCCATATTTCGATGACGTCTCACATACGATGAAGCTGAGAAAGATTTGAATGACTGTCACTCCAGATCATGTGGCGGTCATATGTATGGGTATTCCACTACCCAAAAGATCTTACGAGCTGGTTATTTTTGGCCTTCATTGTTTAAGGATTGCATTACTGTCGTCCAAAAATGCCATGCTTGTCAAACTTATAACAATAAGATCCGATCTCACCCTACTCCTCTTCACCCTGTAGTTTCCGTTGGTCCATTCGCCAAATGGGGCATTGACTTCATGACATGTAACCCTCACTCAGCTGGGGGGCATGGATACATTATTATAGCTATGGATTATTTCACTAAATGGGACAAGGTGATGCCTACATTTGATAACACTGGAAAATTGCAGCGTTGTTCATATTCAATCATATCATTACTAGATTTGGTGTCCCTTAATCCATCGTTACTGATCACGGTAGTCATTTTCACAATTTTATGATGTCTGAACTTACTGAAAAGTTGGGTCTTCACCATGAAAACCGAACCCCGTATTACCCACAGGCCAATGGCCAGGTTGAGGAAATTAACAAATTCCTCACTACTATGCTTCGACGGATGGTAGGAATTCATAAGTCAAATTGGCAGACGATGTTTTTCTCAGCATTATGGGCCTATCAGACATCTATCAAGTCTGCCACAAAATTTACACCTTTCCAGTTAGTATATGGTATCGAAGCAATTTTGTCGATTGAATGTGAAATATCATCTTTGAAACTAGCCTTCAAACTTCTCCCTAACACCTCTGTTGAAGAAGAACGTCTTTTGTATTTGATGCAATTAGATGAAACCCATCGTAATGCTTCCTTAGTTATTGAAACTCAGAAAAAATGTGTTAAAACCCAATATGACAAGCATGTCAAACCACGTGTTTTTTTTAAGGTGATCTAGTTCTTCTTTACGAGCAAGATCGAGATTTTCTAGGTGCCGATAAATTCAAGCCCTTGTGGCGGGGTCCTTATATTGTGAAACGAGTATTGGAGAAGGGAGCTTATGAGCTGGTAGATTATGATAGAGTTCCTTTGAGTGAACCCAGAAATGGGATTTACTTGAATAATTACTATTCTTAAATCATTTTTTTATGAGTGTTGTGTATTGTAGTGTATCATACTCTTGTGTGTTTTTCCGTTGTTTGATTCCACCTTCCGATTACTTACCTTTCATTGTGTTTGGTTTTCAGATTTCGGTGTCTTCACTACCCTACATTGGCTTCGTTGATGGCGCTAGTCACAGTACTCAAAACTTAGCGTCTACTTCTTGGGAAATCTATGCACCTACAGATGAACTAATCAATCTACATGGTGTATACCTTATTCATGCAACTAACAATATCGTAGAATACAGTGCATTTGTCGAGTTATTGACTAATGTTGTTTCACTTGGAATCCTCGATCTTATTGTACGATTGGATTCACAGTTAGTAGTCTTATAGTTGAGTAACATCTATTCCATCTAGAGTCCTACTTTGTTAAGGGTATATTTACGAA
Source organism: Picea engelmannii (assembly GCA_009831015.1). NCBI lineage: Eukaryota > Viridiplantae > Streptophyta > Pinopsida > Pinales > Pinaceae > Picea > Picea engelmannii. Next base: position 33,902 of record ML812015.1, read on the forward strand.
TTCGCCTATTGGAACGTCATTTTAATTACATTGAATATCAACACATTCCTAGATGTGTAAATACATTAACAGATGCATTGGCTAATTATGTGTTAGACAGACATTTGAGACATTTATAAAATCCAATCACATTTTTGTACATAAAACAAGTAAGTCGGTAGGAGCCTCATATTAATAATGATAAAAGTTTACAAAAAGTGTTTTTTGTCCGAAGACCAAAATATCAAAAATGTGAAGAACATGGCTTCATATACAACAAAACATAAAATATGTTTCTCGTTATAACACGCGACTTCCCGTGCTACTCTACGGAGCAATCGATCGATGGATGCAGACACGCCCACTGTGTGGCGTTGATAATGCCTAGGAATATCATCTATAGAGGCATATGGGATGTTCATTGTGAGTCCCTCCAGATTTTGTTCTATTATCTCGAAGTCGTCAGCAACTACTCCTGCTATGGAACCTCTCTCCCCTCGCCTCTGGATAGGGGATGAACCTGGAGGACGATAAGGTCCCACATCTGCATTTTCGAAGAGCATTTGATTTATTCATCGGATAAACAACATAAAAAACATTTTATATCATTAAAAATAACAAACACATTATATAAACAAAATTTCCTTCTTACCTGCGTCCCCCCATTGAAAACCTTCGGGAAGAGCTAGGTCCATATCTCCACGGAAGTCTATCCTGACATATGTATAATCATCGACCATGAGCATTTGAGTCCTCAGTCACTCAAAAAAGACATCGTTATACTTGATGATGTGACTGCCTCCATGTCGATCCATGAGGTCTACCCACCTCTTCATCCTCAGATCTTGTGGAGCAGGTATACCCCACTCTTCCTGCAAGTGTAAGACTGGGACCCTCTCTAGGAAGAAGGATACCAAAATAGACCTATATCCAAATTGTTTCAACCCACCACTTCTACAATTGGTAAGTTGATTCTTCGTACTTTTAAAGACCTCTTTGGACCAGTTGAAGACTTGGGGCTCCATACACTCTAATGCATACTGAAAATGGATTTGCAGAGCCATGTGGGGAGCTGCACTCCCTTCCATGCACGTAATAGTATAGAGGATGGTCTAGAGAGGCAAGTCTCAGACATCCCTGATAGTGACCTTACCACTATGTTTCTGGGTACCCGACACACTATGTTCACTGATATAGTGGTTCATAGGCTCACCGCCACCCCTACTACTTGTAAGAGCCACCTATGATCCACGGTGAGATAGTCCTGTTAGGAAATAGATATCCTCGATATCTATGGTGAGTGTGTGGGCACCCACATGAAATTCTTGCTCGTTCACATCCCACATCTGAACTAAGTACTCAAGTAGTCTTAGTTGGGCCCTCATTCCCTAAATCTTGAATAATTTCAACAACCCACACCGTCGAAGGGCCATGACTGTTCCTTGATCATTCCTGGTGAAGTAATATTCTTCTTCATGTTCTCTATCGTGCCATTCCAACATCTTGACTGTGGAAGACCTGCCAAGGAACCATAAAAAGAGATTAGCAACATAATTTTATTTCCTTGGGGTTTTCCCTTCTTGGATTCATCTTTTAAAATTTTGGGTTGTTGTCCTCGCAGGCATGTGCATTCACATAGTGTGGCATCTTCACACCCTAGCTTCACAGTCACCTACGATGATCCTAGATTGTCGCAGGTCCCGATATAGGTCACCTGGGACGGCCTCAATGCATGGGTAACATCAAAAAATAAACCCAAAAGCACATTTTTAACCAATGAAAATCAATTTTTAATCCATCAAAATATGAAGGAAATGGAGATTACCTTTACTACGAAGACGATTCGTGGAATGATCCGTCATTCACTCCAGAATCTGCAGTTGAAAATCAAGGTAAAAAGGGGGTTTTGGAGCAATGTCTGGGTGAAGTTACAAATGAAATAGTGAAATGTGGTTTTTTAACTATTTTATTGATTTTTATTACTTTTCATTTGTATATTATATTATTTTTTACGCTTCATCCAAACCCTAAATTCCTAACAACTTTATAAGTGATTGATTTTTGCAGATTGAAAAAGTCTAGAGGTGAAACATTGGAACAAGGGTCCACTTTTTTGGTTTGTTTTTATATATTTGTCGCATGTACAAATCTAGGGTTTTTCAAGAAAACCTCTGAGCAGATTCTTAATTATTTCTCACACTCTTGAAACCATGAGAATGTAATCGAGTAGTCTTTTGTCATTTTTTCAAACTCGTAATGGTGACACAAAAAAAGAAGCCTATGGAGTATCCTCTAAGCTCTTTTCACACTCTTTAAAAATGAAAGGATTGTCGAGCGAACTTGCTCTTTTCACACTCGTAAAAGTGTGTGAAGAAAACAGCAGATGAGCAAAAGGTTATCCCTTTTTCAGTCTCGTCAAATTAATTTACAAAAAAGGACTTGATGGAGTTCTCTTTAATTGTTTTTCAAACTCTCTAAAATTGAAAAACCGTTGAGTTTCCTTTCTTTGGACTCGTTAAACAAACATTGAAGGACCTGTTGATGGGTCCTAAATCACTTAGTTCAGCAGCAGGAACCAAACCCACCACCGAGGCCCAATTAGACTCTACAACGTTTAATGGTGGAATGGTTCTCCAGATCTTGCGATCCGACCAATTTATTGATGGGCTTTATGTTTTCTTGTGAAGGTCCTTCCTTCAATTTGGACTATCTCTTTTTGTAATTTTTCTCTTGGGTGGGACCGATATGAGATGTAAGTCGGTATAAACCAACTTGGCAACAAATAGAATTAATTTCTAACTACTGGGGAAGAGGCTGAGCTTGGAATAACCCGCTACTCAAGCATGGAGACGACAATATTATACCACAAGGCATAGTACTAGTACGTTAACCATGTGAGCATATGATTACTATCTGAGACACTTAATTATCAGAAAGAAAACACATATACGATAAGATAATGGTAAGAAAAATAATTCACCTACACTAATCATCCATCACATGATAACACAATGATTCATCTTCATCATTAAAGTAAATAACAACAAAACATTGCACCAGATAACTTGACAATAGATTAAATAGCTCTTACTCATTACAACATCATTCATGAAATGAGATAGAAAATAGTTCTTCTCCATGTCCAATCACACATGCATTTGATGAAAATAACTATCTCTGGTCCAGAAGGACTTCTCTATTAACGGTAGCTCAGAAATAATTCTTGACAAAACCAAAACAGAAGATTTTCTTGCAGCAACTATCAACCCTTGATTAATCGGTCGATTCTCTTATTTATAATGTAAAATTAACTAAAAATAACGGCTAAGTGTAGTTTAACAAAATAAAACTTGCCACGTGGTGTTCTCTCCTAACAGTTTTCCAACATTCATCTCAAGATATCCCTTTGAAAGGGTGACTTTTCTCATACTCCGACCAACTGATGAATAGTTCCTTGCACGTTTGGGCCCATGGAAATCTATGTTGTCCCATCAAGAGCAGGTAAAATTCTTCGATCTCCACCATATACGTCTGATACTTTATCAAACTAGCACTTAACTATTGAAGCACAACCCGAGTCCTAATTGGATGTTCCATAAATTGGTGTACTTGTCCTGGTGTTGTGTCGATCACCTTTGTTATTCTTTCGGCCCATGAACAATATTGCTTGGCATGCGATTCAACTACGTCGTACAATTCGATGAAGTCGTCAGGTGTGCTGAACTTGGGCAATTTGATATCCTTCATCACCTTGTTGATCTCTGGACCTAGTTTCTCTCGGATTCCTCAGTGAGGTTACGGAGCCAATTTTGCTCGATAGTCAGAGGGATTTTTTCTGCAATTGGAATTAAAATCATTTAGAAATGGATTATAGAACAATACTCAGAAAAATATATGTAAATACGTAAGCGTGAATAATCTGGATCGGTGCATACCTATAAAGCTCTATATGCCTGCACTATATTTGTTAGCGCCATCATTTTTCTTCAGTTAAGGTGGGTTACATCTGCGTGCCATAGCATGATCGATCAGGTATAGAAAAAATGAGAGTCAAAGTCACACCAATGGCCAGTTGGCCCTTGGGGTTGGGAAAGGATGTCAGAGTCGAAAAAGTGCTAAAAGTACAAGAAAGTTCCAAAAGATCCTTATACTGTCGTAAGGGAAGTCGTTAAATGCTTCAGGTCGAGGCAAGTTGCTCAAACAAGAGTCGCATCAGCAAGTGCATCAACCATCATCAGCTCATTATGGAGGCTGGGGAATTTAAAAATAAATCGATGTGATCATACCACACACTCTCTGCAACTCCTTTTGGTTGCATCTCACACACCCCAGATCACACTCGTCACGCGAATGTGACACAGAAATTATTTAAAACATCCTGTCACAAGGCATTTAGTGTTCCCTGGCACGTTTTGACTCACTTCCCGCTCCGTTATAAATTATAGATGTTTTGTATGTGTTTTGTTAGCACTCTGTAAATTTTGTCTAGATGATAGACAAACGACAGAGGTAACTGTTTCAACCTACTTTGGAGCTGAAGCACTAGCCAGCTCAACTCAGAGAGGGATCTCTCGTGTCGCATGGTATTTCTTTGATAATCAATGGCTATATTTGGTTTGTTTTGGGGGGTTTTAATAAAGTTGTTGGCAAGGAAGGGGAGGAACACTCAGGGCTATGGAATCAAAATTCTGAAAGTGAATGAAAACAATGACCAGTCGCTAGAACTCTCCAGAGGATAAGGCTAAATGAGGAAATGAATCTGAGTTACATTTGAATTTAAGTAGAGTGTAGGAAGAAATGGAAAACAGATAACTGCATCAGAGCATTACTGAAATGAGTTCTAAATTTGTTAAGAAGAAATATACATAGTTTAAATTGCTAAGCCAAGAGCATCATACGACGAATTTTGGGCCTTTAACTTTCCAATTTAAACAGATAAAAATTTAAATGGAATAAAAGATTACAGGAAATACATACAATGAAAGAAGACAAAACGCATATCATCACCATTATAATCTTTTCATAGAGACTTCAAAAGCTTCTACATGTATATTCAATTCAGTTCCAAAAAATTACAATAGAGTTCAGAACAACCAGAACTGTGCCCTTGCACTTTTTCCCGCCATTAATACACTCAGAACCTCTAATACTTATAAAATTATAGTTGCTTCAGTGTGCAACCAGTTACAATAACTGAAATGAAACGTTACAACTTCTACAATGATTACAAATGACAGTTTTCAGAAAATGTGTTTCATGATCCCTGCAGATTCCTCTGACGCTCCAGCTCCTTCCTCTGCCACGTTCTCTTTGAAATGTCACTTATACTCTTTCAATTATAATTGCATCTATCCATATTCTCATTAAACGTTTGGGAATAATATATTTGAAATAAAAATAATTCCCAAATATTTTCTATCTTGTAGAATTAAATTTCCATAATTTAATTCATGCTCGTGGTTCTTTAAAACCGTGTCTTGTTTTTCCCAATTCACCATTTCACTATAAAAAAACATTTATTGTTACCATTTCACTGTGAAAAACATTTACTTTGTTATGTTTTTTCCAATTCACCATTTCACTGTGAAAAAACATTTACTGTGTCTTGTTTTTTTCTAGTTTACCGTCTTTTGTAAAATACCTTTTATCTTCTTCTTTTACTTCTGTAAATATTTGGATAAAGAATTATCCAAGTCTTTGTTCACATACATCTTCCCATTTAAATATTTTTCATGGAAATAAACATTAATTTATTTAATTTGTAAAACTTAAATCTTACCTCTGTAAAACCTTTTCACCGTGAGGAGGAATCTCATTTATTAGAAATTCCATAATTGTTGTTGAAATGCACTCCTGGAAAAATGCCCCACAAAAAACATATGATAAATGTTTGCATTTATTGTATCGGCATTGGGATGGAGTGGTTTAATCCAAACTACTTTTACCCCCGATATGCTCCACGTAAAAACACGTGTCCAATCACCAAACCACCGGTTTATTCCCTGGCACCGCCTTCACATAATTAACCTCCTCACCATTTCAATGTCTGATATGTATGTGCGCCATCCATCCAACCTTTGAATTTTCCACATTATAAATTGAGATTCGTGCCCATGATTTGACTTGATTCCATAAATTAAATATTGGATTAAACATTAATATAAATATTTTAATATAAAAATATTTATATTAATAATAATAAACCATTTTTTCTATTTTCTAAGGACTTTGGGCATATGAGGCTTAACACATGACTTTGTAGATAGGATAAGGGTGCTTAATAAAAGGAATATTTTTTATTTTCTGTTAAGCCCTAATATTGGCTCATTACCCCTTAATTGGGGCATATTAGATTAGTAATGTTATTTATTACCCCTTAATTGGGGCATATTAGATTAGTAATGTTATTTTATTTATGTCGGCTTTAGGCCATTAGTTGTAATT
>ML812015.1:42566-53383 GCA_009831015.1 Picea engelmannii
TTATACCTCCTAGTCTCCTATATATACCAAGGGGACATTTTCATTTTGAATCATCTTGTACTTGAACATTTAAGTGGGGTAAAAGGAGGTTGCCCCCTCGAAGAGGCTTATTATCTGAAATTATCTCTTTTTCAAGGCGTTGATTACTTTTCTTGAGGTTTTTCTATGCTATATGGATGTTTGGTTCTTAACATTTTCAACGGGAATATGAAAATAAGGGTAAAAATGAATGAAGTGATGGAACTAAGGGATTTAGATAAGCGTTAAGGCTAGGTATAGGTTTGGGATATTCGCCAGATTTTTTACTCATGGAGGACATGAATATTTTGGATGATCAGTTGAGTGAAGGATTTAGGTGATGGGAGCTTGACGGAGCTAGTGAAAATTTTTGAAAATCTGAGTGGAAAAATAACACAAGGATAAGATGCTTTGGGAAAAATTAATACAAATTAGTAGGTGATAACATGTTCTACTTACCAGTCGAGGTTATGCACTGTCTCGTCTTGTGAGCCCAGTTCGATCAAATTATTTTCTTTGGGCCATTGTCAAGTCACCCACACATAAGGTAGATACGTTGTCGCACCATGGGAACTCCTCAAAACTCAAGACGAGGCCTGTGAGGCAGTTGAAGTGCCAGGCTTGAGCCACAAAATGCTTGGGACTTATTCTTGTTTGTAGCGGGTGCTCCCGAGGATTCAAAGGGAGATTACTACCTTCGCACGGAAATGATAGTATCGCCTCGTGCAGAGGTCGAAGTGGAAGAAGTTACGTCGGAAGGTCATAGGTTGGAAGCCATGCTTCCTCAATAGCAGATGTCATGGAGGCGAGGAAGGCCTAGAAACAATAAGGAAGTCGGAGGCTAAAACCAAATCTCGATTGAGTCATACACACGATCAGCCGCCAAGGAGCTCCTAATGCACGTTATCCGGCTAGAGCATGTTGAAACCACGAGTCGAGGAAGCGGGAGCTAAACGAGAAAGACAGAAGCCTCAGGTTCTAATGTCTGAGGACCTAATCCGCAGTTGGAGCAGGCACAACTCGCCATAGCTGAAATTTACCAGGAGAATAGGGAATTACGTCGGCAGTTGGTGAGGTGTCAACACCACAGGGTCATGAAGGAAACGCGATGTGGCTCAAGCGGCGACTTCAGGAAGCACAAGACACGATCGTGCAGTTGTGGGAAGTGCAAAGGGTATCGAAAGAACAAAATATGACAACACCTTCGGGAGCGTGAGGCAGTCGAGGAAACATTTCGTGCGCAGAAGAGGCATGATGGGTGGATTCTGTTTCGTATTCTCAGACGTGACAAAGAATTTTGATAGTCTTCCCTTTTTTCTTGTGAAAATTTTCATGTTCTCAATGTAACTGGGTTGGTTGGCCAAAAGGTGTAGATAGTGTCTATCGTATGTAACCTGAGATCGATGGGAATCTAATATAAAAAGTCTCAAAATTTTGACGAAAGGATTCTGGTCATAGTAGTTGAATGCATTGTTTTTCTCTTTGTGTGCGAATCTATTGTTTTCTTTGTCCATATTTCTTGTAAGTTAATCTCGATTTTTTGCTTAGTGTTGCTCCAAGTTGTTTTGTATTTTCTATTGATATCCTTCTGCAAAACCTATGACACCGATCGAATTCATCGTGCGTGGAACCACTGACTCGAGATATATGGTAATGAAAATCAGGAGCTCAACGTGCGGGTGATTGTCGGACTCGGGACTTTGTTCAATTCGAGCACTTTATGCATAACTTAGGACTGTCGATACTGAAAAGTATCGGGGACCAGCTCTCATGAATAACCCTAACGCATGATTTCCTTGCAGATTATCATCCTTGAAAATTCCCCAATACCAACAATGTTTCGGAAGTCGGCAATCAGCAATATCATTTCATTTTCATTCAACTCTTACCTTTTTCACCTTTTACCGACGCTGAAAGGGATTGACCGTTGGTGACATCCTTGAGTGATGCTTATCGCGAAAGAACAAATTTTGTTAGCCGATGCCGACGAATATTGGCCCTCGGCGACCTTGGTTATCTTGAATGATTTCCTTTCATGCTTAATCCTTTCTGATTCCAAATTTCTTAAGTGCGTCGGGGAGAATTCTTGAATGTCGATTCTTTAATTAAGCATTAGTCTTTTAAGTTATGTGTTTTTTCATGCTCAAGAAAACTTTGAGAGACTTAAATGAGAAACAAAAGTGACAAGCAAAGGCATGATTGTTCATACTAAACTGGAATCAGACAGTGCAAAAGATCAAGTGGTACACAAAAAGTAAAATTTGACATAAGCCTTTCAGGCTATGTTGAGTGCTCAACAAATGACGACTTGCTGGGTGAAAGAAGAATATTCATTCCCCCTGCAGGGCTCGGTTGATGCAAAACCTAGTGGAGCATCTTACTGATTTTAAATCAGAGCTTCGTTTACCCTTGCATTCAAAATTCTTTGGTTGTGCTTCTGGGTCTGCTCGTGGGGTTTTAACCTTTATTCCTCCTTCGTTTTCTATAACCCTGATTCATTCCCTTTTTACAAAAGTCTATCAAAGCATTCACTGGCATGGATCCTTTAGTTACCTTCACTCACTTGCTTCGATGTTTTTCTGCTGCCAGCGAGCGTCCATAGCCCCGGCGGAGTCACCCCGACATCACAAACCTTGCCTTGCTGCCAGCGAGAATCCATAGCCTCGGCGGAGATATCTGCATATTCTCTCCTACTATTCACTCTTTTTATAATGTCAATTTTATCTCAGCATATTGCCCTGAACAAGTGGGAGAGGATGATGTCTGTTTATTTTGAAAAGTGAGATGGTTAAGATGGATCCTTTGCTAGCTTTGTCTTCGGGATTCATGTAGTCCTTTCCATCTTTCCTTCTTTCCTTTAAGTTCTTACCAAACCACTAAGTAAACACTTCTAACATTTCTCCGAAGTTGTTCATTTGCGCAGGATAGATAGAGGGCTCCTCAAAGAAACCACAAGTCCCTCAATGCTTCTTGTGTTTGTATGTGAGCGATGAGTTAGGAACAGAGTTGGCTATGTCACATGATTTAAGGTCAACCATTGTCTCGCTAAACACAATATTCAAAAGTGAAAAAGTCTAGAAAACAAAAGAAACAACAAAAATACATTTCACAATCATGAAAACACCCATACAAAACATAATATATATATATATATATATATATATATTGGAAATATTGTTTTAGGGCTTGGCCATTTACTAGGAGGGCATCAAGTTCCTCCCTCAGATTCTGCAATCGATAAGTGCCTGCCCCAATCTTCTCAGCCACCTGGAAAGGTCCAAGCCATAGATTATGAAACTTAGTGGCTCGTTTTCCCTGTCCCATTTTAGGACTAGATCTCCTATTTCAAAATTCTTCTCCTTAGCCTTATTCTTATCAAACCATCTTTCACTATCTGTTGGTGGGCTATGAATTTTGATTTATCCTTTTCCATTTCTTCTTCTAGCATGAGCAAAGTGTCAATTATTTTTTGTATGACCGATGAAGGCTCCCCACTAAAATCTTGGGCTAGTTGAAGAGATGGGAGGTAAAGCTCGTTTAGGAGAATAGCTTCATGTTCATATACCAGAAAGTATGGGGAATTCCCTATAGCTTCCTTGGGTGTGACCCTATCGGCCCATAGAGCGTATGGAGTAGGTTATGCCAATTCCTTTGGTTGTCTGCAACTGTCTTCTTTAATATTCTCACTAGGTTTTTATTGGTCGATTCTGCCACCCCATTTCCCTGTGGATAATAATTTGCAAAGTACTTAATTATGATTCCTTTGTCCAGAGCAAACTCTGTCAGTAGAGTGGAAGACAAATAAGTTGTGTTATCAAAAACCAGGACAGAAGGGACATCAAACCTTGTGATTAGTTTTTTTTCTATGAATTGGATCACCACCTTATCATTTACATGAGTTAGAGGGATGGATTTTGCCCATTTCGTGAAGTAATCGGTGGTAGTAAGAATGTACTTGTGTTGTTTCGAAGAACTGGGTGTAATTTATCCTATGATATCCAACTCCCATTGCTCAAAAGGCCTAGAGACACTTACTGGTTGGAGTGGGACTATCGCTTTCTTCTCCCTCCCAGCACTTACTTGACAAGTTTTATAGTTTCTAGTGTAGGTGTGAGCATCTTTGAACAAGGTGGGCCAATAATAGCCAGCTCTCAATATCTTATGAGCGGTGGTTCTTCCCGTGAAATGTCCACTGGAAGGGCCATCATGGATCTCCTTCAGAACTTTTTATGCATATTCACGTTCGAGACATATTAATAGTACCCCATCATAATTAATCCGGAAGAGTACTGAATTTATGAGGCGATATTGTGCAGATTTTAACCTGAGAGCTCTTCTTTCCCTAGGGTTGAGACTTTCTGGACAAGTCCCATGGTGTAGGAGATAAGTTATATTCCCATGCCAAGACTCTTTTCCTAGGTAAATGTATGAAACTTTACCACACCATAATGTCATTTCATTCTCCCATTCGGAATCTTCATTTACTTGGTCCTAGGCTTCGACTGTAAGTTTGCATAATCCTAGGCATTTAACTAGTTTGGCAGGTTTTATATCTAGATCAAATTCCTGAAATACTACCATCCAGTTCCCTCTTCTTTCCCCCATCTCCTATTAAGTGAATAGGGATCGGACTGCAAGGTGGGGCACAATTACTTTGGTGTGGTCCTTGAGGATGTAGGACCTGAAGTGTTTTACTTCCTTATATACTGCATAGGCATGTTTATCTATATCAGGATAATTAAGTTCATCTCCTTGGAGATTAGCGTTCATGAATGACACTGGAGCCTCGTTGTTGTTATCATCCTTTTGAGTCAATAATCCAGCTAACGACTAGTCGGAGGCAAAAGTATAGAGGAAGAAATCCCTATTGAAATCAGGACTTCGTAAAACGGGGGCTTGGGATATAGCAGTTTTAATATTGCTGAAAGCATCCTTTCATTCATCATCCCACTTAAATTCGGCATATTTATGAATCATCTTTTGTAAGGGTTTGATATTTTCCGTGAAATCGGGAGTGAATTTCCTCATGAAATTGATTTGCTTGAAAAAAGACTGCATAGATTTCTTGTTGTGAGACAACGGGAGTTGAGATATGGACTTAATCCTTTCTGGGTCTATGTGAATGTCTGCTTGAGATATAACATGGCCTAGCATCTTACCTTCCTCGATGCTGAAAATATTTTTCTTAGGATTTAAGGATATGTTGTATCTCCTACACCTTTCAAAAATCTGAGTTAAGTGTTGGATGTGCTCTTCTCTGTTCTTTGAATACATAGTTACGTCGTCCAGATATACTACCACACACTTGTTGATTAATCCAAGAAATGCTACGTCCATAGCCCTTTGGAAGGTCTCCCCTGCGTTGATTAACCCAAAAGGAATGCATTTATAAGCGAAGTTTCCCCACTTGGTTCAAAAGGTAGTCTTCAAATGATCTTTCTCTGAAACCAGAACTTGGTTGTAACCTGAGAACCCATCCAGTAGAGAGAAAATCTCCAAACCAGACATGGTCTGTAGGAGTTTCTCCATTGGCGGCACTGGGTAATTTTCCTTTTCTGAAGCTCTGTTGAGATTCCTGAAATCTACGCATAAGCGGATTTCTCCTGACGTTTTCCTCACATGAACTAGATTTGCTACCCACATGGAATGCCTAAACTGGAAGATGATTTTGGCATCTAAAAGTTTCTTTAATTTCTGATACATAAGAGGTTCCAGGGATGGGTGATACTTTCGGAGCTTCTGTTGGAATGGTTTCACTTCGGTTTTTAACGGGATAGTGTGTTGAATGATGCGGGTATCATAAGTTTTGAGATCTCGATAGGACCATGTGAAGACATCTTGATATTGTCTAAACATTCTAAGATAAGCATTCCTATCCTCCTTGGATATGGTCGTACCAAGGCTTATATTCTTTAGGTTTTCCGGGGTTCTGAGATTTATAGTTTCATGCAGGGGACAGGAGCTACCGGTCTTTTCATTTTTAGGCCCCTTAAATCACCCTTTCAGGTCAAACAAATTTTCCAAATTAGTTATCCCTTTCGGGTTTATGTGAGACTTCAATCTGTCAATAGGTTAACCTGTCTACGAATCAGTTTCTATCAATTGCTCCTAAACAACTTCATCGCCAATGGCCAAATATTTGAAATTGTCTTGGTTAGTCAGGAAGTTTATGATCTGTTCATCTCCTTCAAAGACATTCCAATTAGAAATGTTGTTAGGCACCGATGGTTTGTAGAATAGTTCCACGATGAATCGAGAGGCTTCATAATCCTCTAGAGGTGATAGCCTTGAAGCAGTTGTGGCTAGGGAATCATCAAGAATATTTTTTTCTTTGGGAATCATGGTGATATTGAAAGCTTCAAAATGCTCCATTAACCTATGCACTTCCTGTTGATAATTATTTAGGTGTGGGGAATTGCAATGTATAGTATTCCTTACTTGTCTAATGATAATCTCTGAGTCTCCGAAAACCTTCAATTATTTGGCATTTAAGTCAATGGCTTTCTTTAACCCTTGTACTAACGCTTCATACTCGGCGGTGTTGTTGGTGCACTCAAATTCTAGCCTACAAGATAGGAAATGGTGTTTACCTTTAGGATCAATGAGGATACAACCTACCCCTGACCCTTCTTATGACTTAGATCCATCAAATTATATGGTCCAAACTTGTGAACGTAGGTCATTCGATTCTCGCTTCTTATTACCTTCTTTCTCTCTTATCCCTTTTCTCGTGATTTTAAGCACAGGTTCTTGACAGAAGAGGGTTTCCTTTGTCGGTATCGGCGATTTATATTGAAACATTATTTCAGAGTTTTGAGTAAGAGGGGCTTTGGATAAGAGAGGGGAAAATTTCCCGAAGTATGAGTCACAAGAATACTTGCCTCGGACGAGGAAATCTGTGGATGAGGATTCGTTCAGGGTCTCTAGATCTGTGATCGTATTTTTCAGGTATCTCTCCCTATTGATTTTGATCATATTCTTGTATCCCTTCAGTGGTAGCCAAAGGTGTTCCCAGTCTATACTAAAGTACTCATTCAACTTCTCAGACCAATATCGACTTAGTAATAACCCATAGGCCTCAGGGATGTCTACTACAATGATGTCAATCACTTGCACAAACTAAGGGTGTGTTGCTATCATGATCATTACATCTCTGAGTTCACCCATCAATTCGACTTGGGTTCTGTCTAGTTGTATTACATGTTTATCACTCTTGAGAGGAATGACATTTAATTTTTTGCAAATAGACAAGGGAATCACATTGGAAGATTCTCTTGAATCTACCAAACAATTTTGGAGGTTCTTGTTGAAGAATTCAAATGTTAAGAGGAATGGTGGGAAAAAAAGTTTTCCCTTTTTATCTTCCGAGCATGTATTCATGGTTGGTTTACTTACTAGATCTATGGAAGTTAGATTTATTTGTTGTTCATTGCTTGTCATGGGGTTTTCTACTGATTTCAAAGCTTGTAGCAGGAAATCTTTTTTCTGAGGGATTCTACATATGTCCATGACCGATATATTAGGCTTCAACCTCTTCATATATTCAACTACGTTGTACTCCATTTTGGGCGATTCTCGGGTATGGATGTTAATAGGGTTCTTACGGGGAGCGAATGGTTCTTTCGGGTGATCGGGAGTTGACCTTTCCTCTGATGTTTGAGTGGTAGTAGAATCCCTTGAGACAGGAGGACCTTTACTTCTTGTTTGCACAACTGAAACCTCTGCGGGTGGTTATTGAACCTGAAATAGGTCGTCGAAAGGCATAATTTGGTTAGGATCCCATATCATCATGGCTATATCTTCTTGTGGGTCAATCTCTTCCTGGTCAGCAACATTCATAACCGAACTACTTGGTTGTTCGATTAGGGAAACCTCATCTAAAAACTAGTTATCCATCAAATTCATGGCATGCACCCATTGAGGGAAGTCTCTTTCAGAGTGGTTTTCCTGGTGATAAGTACAGAAAGAATCAGATGCGACATTCCCTAGATCGATATTCAAGTTAGTTGGGGGAGTTTCAATTTCTTTGAGCGACGGGTTCCTTTTAAAGAAAGGCTTATAGGGCCTTTGGCCTTGGTTTCCTTCCCCTACATTTCTCTTCATTTCTATAATATCGTAGAATAATTTCTTGACCATGCATTGTAGGTCTTCTATGTCTCCATTACCCTTGTCGGGAGTTTGTTCTGCTTGTTTCCCCGGTGGTCTAGTCAAAAGGAGTCCTCTCGTGGGAGGAGGTTGAACTTATTTCTTAACTAAAGAGACTTGGCCTTCTTTACAGCCTTTCATCTGGAATTCTATCATTTTGGCTTCTTCAAAATTCTCAGCTAGGGTTCGTTTGGCATCCATTTTCACAAATATGGAAATAGAGGCTGGGAGCACATTCACATATACTTCGATTTGCAACTCCTGAGTAGGTTTAGCTTCAGGCTGAAACTTGTTTAAGATGGTTTTGAATGTTTGATTGAAATCTTTAACCTTTTCTTTTGAAATCATGGTGGCAACAAACAATTCAACCATCAAAGCTCCTGTAGTGGTCTCCTCGACAAATTTGTCTAGAAAATCTTTCTGAAACTTCGTCCAGCTAGTTATAGATCTTACAAGTAGATTAAAATACCACATGGAAGTTGAATTTTCAAACGTATAGGGGAAAAGTATGCATACTACGTCTTCATGTTGGACGTTCATAAGTTTGATCACAAGTATGAATTTCTTGATATGATCTTCGGGAAATATTGAAGTCTCAGGGTCGAATTTAGGAAGTAACTTCTCCAGGTGTCGAGGAAGATTATGTACTCGTCCTGGGATGGCCAAAGCATCTATGGCCAACCAAGGTTGGTTGTTCTGAGGTGGGTTTCCCCTTTCTTCATCGTGGTCATTGTTGTCTTCCATATCCTCGGACTCCGAGTTAAACTTCTCTTCTTCTGAAAAATCATCTAGCTCAGAGACGTCGTCGGCTAGCGTTTCAGGGATAAGATTCAGGGGGTGCTCGATTTCGGTGATCGCGAAATCTATTAGGTATTCTATGGTGTGCAAGAAAACCTATTCGGGGATGTTGACTACTAGTCCACTTATTTGTTTTCTTCGAGGAAGTATCGGAGCTAAGGGTAACGCACTGATATGTCGAGCGTAAGCTCTCATGATTCTTTTGAATTGATTTAATTACTCGTGAGGAAGAGTGTAAGGTATATCAGGGAACAATCATTCTTCCTCGGGATGGGGTGATTCACTTGTTTCAGGAGTACTCAGCGTGTGTGGACTATCTTGGGAATGACTAGCCATGCATGTGGGCTGTTATGAATCTATAGGTTGTTTGAAATACTATGTGAAATATGTGTTCAGCCATTCATTCTCAGGCCCTCCTTCTAGCACCAATTATGTTGATGGGTCATAAATCCATTGTTTCAACAGCAGGAACCAAACCCACCACCAAGGCCCAATTAGACTCTGCAGCATTTAATGGTGGAATGGTTCTCCAGATCTTGCGATCTGGCCAATTTATCGATGGGATTTATGTTTTTTTGTGAAGGCCCTTCCTTCAGTTTGGACTATCTCTTTTTGTAATTTTTCTCTTGGGTGGGACCGATATGATATATAAGCTGATATAAACCAACTTGGAAACAAACAAGATTAAGTTCTAACTATTGGGGAAGAGGCTGAGCTTGGGATAACCCACTACTCAAGCATGCAGACGTCAATCTTATACCACAAGTGTTTCTGATAGTTGTTGTTTCAGAATCTCTTCGATTTTCTTTGCCTCTTCCAATTCTACTTTTAGTAGGACAAGGTCTTCATCAGGTTCTTTACTGACTTTCTCGAACTGTATCAACAATTGTCTTTGCTTTCTGTTCTTGATTATTAGTCTGTCAATCTCTTCCAGTGCACTGATCAGTTCTCCTTCCATGTCAACCACAACTTCTTCTTCATCACTCCCTGTTCTTTTATTATCATAATCCTCTTTGGCCATAAGTATGAATTCATTTAGTTTATCTTCAATAGAGGAGTCATTTTCTTCATCATCTAAAGGATCATCATCATTGTTTACGCACAGACTTTTCTTCTTAAAGTTTTTCTCTTTAAAGAAATTTATGTGTTTGTACTTCTCCTCATCATCACTTGTCTAATCCTTTCCTTTGTGGGGACATTTATTTGCAAAATGACCTATCCTACCAGAGTTGAAACATTTGAAAGGCAGTTTACCTTTGTATTTGCCTGATCCCTTCTTCAGTCTCTTCACAATTTTTTCTTCAATTTCATCAGGCTCAGAATCCTCATTCTTGTCTGCTTTAAATGATGCTTCTCTAGAGGTAGGCTTATCTTTAACTATTCTCATTTCATATGCAGTCAAAGTTCCTAGCAGTTTATCAAACCCCAAGGTTTTTAGATCATTAAGTTATTCTATAGCAGAGACCTTCAGGTTGAACCTATTTGGGAGAGATCTCAAGATTTTCTGAACTAAAGAAGGTTCATCAATTGTTTCACCAAGTTCCTTCATTGCATTTACCATTTCTTCTACTCTTAGAAAGTATATTCCAACAGTTTCATCTTCTTTCATCTTCAGTTGTTCAAACTGTATTTTGTAGGTTTGAAGTTTTGCATCCTTTACTTTCTCATTACCCTCATAGCTGCTAATGAGTTTGTCCCACATTTCTTTGGCAGCTCCTAGGTGCATAACTTTTACGAATTCTGCTTCTGCAAGCCCACTCAAGATAGCATTCATAGCCTTAGCGTTGAAGCTAAATTCTAGTTTGTCATCCTTATTAGCTAGCACAACTGGCTTTACATAACCAGTATCTACCACA
>ML812015.1:53433-84167 GCA_009831015.1 Picea engelmannii
TATCTACCACATCCCAGACATCTGCACCTAACGACATTATGTAGGTTCTCATTCTAACTTTCCATAAGGCAAAGTTTGTTCCATTGAACAGAGGGGCCTTATTGGTTGAATTTCCTTCATGGCTTGACATGTTTAAGCTCTAGAATCTACCCTTATATAAAAGGGGCTAGCTATGATACCAATTGTTGGACAACTGAGAGGGGGGGTGAATCAGTTGTTACCGTGCTTAAACAATTATGCTTCTTTTAAAATATTTACAAGGCACTCAATGATGATCACAATAATGCAGGGAAATGAACAATGGCACATTCAGCATCAGTCACATATATGAGAAACACAGAGACAGATATTTCCCAAGGAAACCCATACAGGGTAAAAACCTCTTCTTCTCTATATGATAAGTATTATTTACATTCTTTACATTATCATACATTTGAGCATCAACTCATTGTGAGGCTACAACCTCTGTTTTGCAAGCTGCAACTTGTTGAGAGCACCAACTCTCTGTTTTTCTCTAGCACCCACTAGAAGGAAGCACCAACTCCCTAGTTTCTCTAGCACCAACTAGAAGGAAGCACCAAATCCCTGGTTTCTCTAGCACCAACTAGAAGGAAGCACCAACTCCCTGTGTTCAAGCCCCTACTTGAACCTCTGAGGACACCAGTCCTCCCTAGCACCTCCCAACCACCCTGGATTATGAATATGAAATACTGAAACCTATTACAGTGATATAATGTTCAATAACAGCTTACCAGTCTCATCATTGTTCTGCAAGATTTTTGCTACTCAGACTTCCTCACTGTCTCCCAGCATGCATCCACTGCCCATTCTGTTATTCTGCTTTTTATGCTCTGTGCACCATGTCCATTCACTACACAGTTCTTCTTATGTTCTTTTTCAGCTGCTGCACTCTTATCCTTCTTCATGCATGAATCACCTTCAACAACAACATCCACAGCCACTCCAGCAACAACAACAACCCCATCTCTTCTTTGTACTGTGTATTTATAGCTTTTGTGCACCTTATGCATGCAATGTGCGCAATACCTCTGCATACTCATACTGCACCGATATCCTCCACAACTCGAGTGCTCTGTCTATTCATCATCGTGACTCTTCATCTTCTCTGGCTGTTTTTCCACTCATTCAGCATCATTGTATGTTATGCTGAGATTCCTCAGCCACTCTGGCAGTTGAGACTCTTCATCTTCTCTATGATAGACGAGCTCACCTTCTCTGTTCCACTTATAGGCTTCAATGCTCATCCAGTTGTCAATCACCTCCATGAGCATCTTCATCCCTCTTGAAGATTCCCAGAGAATCTTCATCTCCTCTGTTAATCACCCTGAAGTGTCTTCGAGTCCTCTAGCAGAAACCATCAGTGGTTTCTGGAAGTTACATTGTGACGTGCAACAGTAGCTCTCCGATCTCCTTCAGTTTCATCTGCACCATTGGATTACAACGACATTTCACCTTTTCGGTATTTTGGCATTCGTACCAGAGGCGATCCCCGAAATTATGAGGCGGAGCTTATCTACACTAGGTCCTTCCTCCACGTGACTACAAGCGGTGACCGTTGTCTACGCTAAAAGGCGCTGCGAACTCATGATCTTCATCGACCCTGATCGACGGTCCACGATCTCGATGAATCAATGGTCCAGATATTTTTGCGATCTCACATCTCGATGTTCCTTGGATGGAGGCTCTCGTCACTCCAAGTCGCGATAGGCGAAGCTCCGAGATGGAGCTCAGATCAACGGTCCTCGTTCTTAGTGATCTGACGGTCCTGATATTTTCATGATCTCACATCTCGTTGATCCTTAGATGGAGGCTCTCGTCACTCCTAGTCGCGATAGGTGAAGCTCTAAGATGGAGCTCATATCAACGATCCTCGTTCTTGGTGATATGACGGTCCTGATCTTTTCGTGATCTCGCATCTCGTTGATCCTTAGATGGAGATTCTCGTCACTCCAAGTCGCAATAGGCGAAGTTCTGAGATGGAGCTCAGATCAACGGTCCTCGTTCTTGGTGATCTGATGGTCCTAATCTTTTTGTGATCTCGCATCTTGTTGATCCTGAGATGGAGATTTTCGTCACTACAAGTCGCGATAGGCGAGACTCCGAAATGGAGTCTTTGTGGTGCTCTGATCTTTCGCCACGTGTCCTCTTGATCAACGGTCCACTACTGTCCCCGATGGATGGTCTAGATTCCTTCACAGCTTTGGAGAGTTGGATGACTCTTGGACTTATCCACCTTGTAGCTTCACCATATCTAACGGCTATTGAGCCTTCGTAGATACCCCAGATCCTACGGCCCACATCTTCTCGCGATTTCGCCACTTCGCGATTTCGCCGCTTCGTTGAGCCTTCGTAGATACCCCAAATCTTCTCGCAATTTTGCCACTTCGCGATTTCACCGCTTCGCTGAGCCTTCGTAGATACCCCAGATCCTACAGCCCATATCTTCTCGTGATTTCGCCACTTCGCGATTTCGCCGCTTCCCTGAGCCTTTGTAGATACCCCAGATCCTGCGGCCCAGATCTTCTTGCGATTTCGCCACTTTGTCGTGTAATGAATGTGCAGGCCCTCCCTAATCCAACGATGGATGTACCCCATGCTTAGATCGAACGCCCGAGATCTATTCTCGTCTACTGCGTGCTACTCCTCTCTGAATTCATATCTGACGGTCATCGGGGATTCTGAATAAGATCCAACGTTCATTGTTGCTCCTCCTCTTCCATTATCACTGTTCTTGACATCGTTGTTCTTGCCATCAATGACAAGCTTACTCTCAACTGTAAACCTTCCAACAACAAGGCCTAGTACTAATACGTTAACCATGTGAGCATATGATTACTGTCTGAGACACTTAATTATAAAAAAGAAAACACATATGCGATAAGATAATGGTAAGAAAAATAATTCACCTACACTAATCATCCATCACATGATAACACAACAATTCATCTTCATCATTAAAGTAAAGAACAACAAAACATTGCACTAGATAACTTGACAATAGATTAAATATCTCTTACTCATTATAGCATCATTCATGAAATGAGATAGGAAATAGTTATTCTCCACATCCAATCACATGTGCATTTGATGAATATAACTTTGTCTCTGGTCCAGAAGGACTTCTCTATTAGCGGTAGCTCAGAAATAATTCTTGACAAAACCAAAAAAAAAGAGTTTCTTGCAACAACCATCGACCCTTGATTAATCGGTCAATGCTCTTATTTATAATGTAAAATTAACTAAAAATAATTGCTAAGTGTAGTTTAACAAAACAAAAATTGCCACGTGGCGTTCTCTTCTAACATTTTTCCAACAATCATCTCAAGATATCCCTTTGAAAGGGTGACTTTTCTCATACTCTAACCAACTGGTGAAAAGTTCCTCGCAAGTTTGGGCCCATGGAAATCTGTGGTGTCCGATCGAGAGCACATAAACTTCTCTGATCTCCACCACATGCATCTGATACTTGACCAGACTAGCACTTAACTGTTGAATCACAGCCCGAGCCCTAATCAGATGTTCCATAAATTGTTGTACCTATCCTGGCACTGTGTCAGTCACCTTTGCTAGTCTTTCATCACAAGACAAATCTTTCTTGGCGTGCGATTCGACAATGTTGCGCAAGTCGATGAAGTTGTCGGGTGTGTTGAACTCGGGAAATTTGATATCCTTCATCACCTTGTTGATCTCCGGACCCAATTTCTCTCGGATTCCTCAACGAGGTTACAGAGCCAATTTTGCTTGATAGTCGGAGGGATTTTTCCTGCAATCAGAATTAAAATCATTTAGAAATGGATTACAGAACAATACTTGGCAAAATATATGTAAATACATAATCGTGAAGAATATGGACCGGTGCATACCTATAAAGCTCGCTAAGCTTGATTGTTTGATACTTACGTGATCTCTGCAACCTTTCAAATTACCTGCACCGTCTATGTTAGCGTAGTCATTTTTCTTCAGATAGGGTGGGTTACATCCGTGTGCCATAGCATGATCAATCAGGTACGAAAAAATGAGATTCAAAGTCACGCCAATGGTCGGTTGGCCCTTAGGGTCGGGAAAGGATGTCAGAGCCGAACATGTGCTAAAAGTATGAGAAAGTTCCAAAAGATCTGGATACTGTCGTAAGGGAAGTCGTTAAACGCTTCAGGTCGAGGCAAGTTTCTCAAACAGGAGTCGCATTAGTAAGTGTATCAACCATCATTAGCTCATTATGGAGGTTGGGGAATTTAAAAATAAATCGATGTGATCGTACCACACACTCTCTGCAACTCCTTTCGGCTACATCTCACATGCCTCAGATCATACCCGTCGTGTGGACATGACACAGAAATTATTTAAAACATCCCGTCGCAAGGCATTCAGTGTTCCCTGACATGTTTCAAATCATTTCCGTCTCTGTTATAAATTCTAGATGTTATGTATGTGTTCCACTTACCAATCGAGGTTATGCATTGACTCGTCTCGTGAGCCCAGCTCAATCAAATTCTTTGCTTTGGGCCTTTTTCAAGTCACCCACGCATAAGGTAGATACGTTGTCACACCATGGGAACTCCTCAAAACTCAAGACAGGGCCTGCGAGGTAGCTGAAGCACTAGGCTTGAGCCACGAAATGCTTAGGACTCGTTCTTGTTTGCAGTGGATTCTCCCAAGCCTTCAAAGGGAGATTCCTACCTTCACGTGGAAACGATAGTATCACCTCGTGCGGTGGTCGAAGTGGAAGAAGTTACGTTAGAAGGTCATAGGTTGGAAGCCACGCTTCCTCAACAGCGGATACCGTGGAGGTGAGGAAGGCCCAGAAAAAATAAGGAAGTCAGGGGGGAAAACCAAATCTCGATTGAGTCATGCACATGATCAGCCGTCGAGGAGCTCCTAATGCACGCTATCCAGCTAGAGCCTATTGGAACCACAAGTCGAGGAAGAGGGAGTCAAACGAGAAAGACGAAAGCCTCGGGTTCTAACATCTGAGAACCTAATCCGTAGTTGGAGCAGGAACAACTCTCCACAGCTGAAATTTACCAGGAGAATAGGGAATTACGTCGGTAGTTGGTGGCAAAGAACCTTGAGGTGTCAGCACCACAGGGTCGTGAACAGAATGCAACCCGGATCAAGCAGAAGCTTTGAGAAGCACAAGATAGGATCGTGCAGTTGCAGGAAGTGCAAAGGGTATCAGAAGAACAAAAGATGACACCACCTCCTGGAGCGTGAGGAAGCCAAGGATAAATTCCACGCACAGAAGAGGCATGATGGGTGGATTCTATTTCGTATTCTCAGACGTGACACAGAATTTTGATAGTCTTCCCTTTTTTCTTGTGAAAATTTTCATGTTCTCAATGTAACCGGGTTGGTTGGCCAAAATGTGTACATAGTGTCTATTGTATGTAACATGAGCCCAATGGGAGTCTAATATAAAAAGTCTCAAAATTTTGATGAAAGGATTCTGGTCATAGTATTTGAATGCATCATTTTTCTCTTTGCGTGCGAATCTACTATTTTTTTGGTCCATATTTCTTGTAAGTTAATCCCGATTTTGTGCTTAGTGTTTCTCCGAGTTGTTTTGTATTTTCTATTGATATCCTTCTGCAAAACCTCTGATCTCGATCGAATTCATCGTACGGAACTAATGTGGCACCATTGACTCGAGATATATGGTAATGAAAACTGGGAACTCAACTTGCGGGTGATGGTCAGACTTGGGACTTTTTTCAATTCGAGCGCTTTATGTGTAACTTATGACTGTCGATACTGAAAATTATTGGGGACCGGCCTTCATGAATAAACCTAACACGTGGTTTCCTTCTCGATTATCATCCCTGAAAATTCCTCGATATCGGCAACGTTTCAGAAGTCGGTGATCGGCAATATCATTTCATTTTATTTCAACGCTTACCTTTTTCACCTTCTACCGACGTCGAAAGGGATCGGTCATCGGTGACATATTTGAGTGATGCTTGTCGCAGGAGAACAAATTTCGTTAGCCGACGTCGATGAAGATTGGTGCTTGGCGACCTCGGTTCTCTTGAATGATTTCCTTTCATGTTTAATCCTTTTCGATGTCAAATTTCTTAAGCGCGTCGGGGAGAATTCTCGATTGTTGTTTCTTTAATTAAGCATTAGTATTTTAAGTTATGTGTTTTCGCATGCTCAAGAAAACTTTGAGAGACTTAAATGAGAAACAAAAGTGACAAGAAGAGGAAGCATTTTTCATACTGAAGTGGAATCAGGCAGTGAAAAAGATCAAGTGGTACCCAAAAAGTAAAATTTGACATAATCCTTTTAGGGTGTGTTGAGTGCTCAACAAGACCCATATGGGATCGAACCACTCCTTAGGTTTCGTTAAACATACTCTGACGGACTCGTCCAAAGGATGAGCTTACATCAACAAGCATGTGTTATCCTCCTCAAGCTTGCATATAAATAAAGAGGTACTCGCCAAAAATGGTGGGGGGAAATTGGGAAAGAAATGTGTCTCTTTATTTTGTGTTAGTGGCAGTAATAGTCACTCTTGAACATGACACCCCCTTTCATCATTGTATCCAGGTTGGGAAATCCATCTGTCTCTCGTTTGACCATCCATAAATTGATATTTTGGGTCCTCCTTGAGTCAATGCTCCCAATACCATTGTCATGTCTTGCATATGTTCAAGAGAAGTCCAACCTAAACAAGCCTTCTATTGAGTCAGCCATCTGCAGTTATAAATATTCTACCGTGTCGGTCTTCCCTATGTCAGTTTCGAATCACTTCATAATCTGATCTACCTCAAATCTGTTACATATTTTGTGTCATTGATGGTGGATACATCCAGGTCCTCCTGTGACAAGTATTTTCCTGTCGACTTCAACACATTATCCAGGAATAAGACTTAGAAAGCATTTAGTACCTTAGAGCCCGCATGCCTCAATGGCAGGTTTCTCTGCTTTCAAAAGTGGGTTCACATCATTGACTCCTGATTGGAATATTCCATCAAGTGTTCAACTTCAACTCATTTATTCACATTCGTTGGATTGTACTGGGGTATCTTGGGAGTCATTGACATCAATGGTGATTTCCCTTGCACTTGTTAACACTTTTCATTAATGACCAGTAATCAAGTGGTTTCTACCATGTTCTACTTCAACACCTGTAATCACATGGTTAGATTCGTACTTAAAGACGATGGAAATGAAGACTCTGGATCTTATCATTTTGGTTCAGGTTGCGACGGAGTATTCATTATTTGTATTGACACATAGATCCACCTTGTATGTCTTGTGTCTATGTTCGAATTTGAGTCTTTTTTTAGCATAGATCCACAGTGTATTCCTGGTGGCTATGATGAATCATGATGACATGGATCCACAGTGTATGTTTAGTGGCCATGACTCACTTAACACTTATGATTAGATACACTTGTAGTCTGAGCATGGGAATTCCTACCTTAGAATTGGTATGATATTATGCAAATGCTTTATTGTTTGCAGGTTCTTGATCAGTGTGCTCCTTGTTCGACACACACATTCTACAAAGTATTTCAATTGTCACGAGTTTCAGCTTCATACTTTGGGGGCCATTCTGTTACACATTATTTTGGTCATCCCAGTGATATAATGACATCATGTGTTCATGTTCCCTAAAAATATTAAAAGAATCTTTCTACATGAGAAAAGTGATTTGATTTCCTCTGCCAAAAACCATATGAAGGAAGGTCATCGGAGGCTACTCTATTCATAGGGTGTGATGATGCCTGATCATCACATGTTGCACTATACTTGGACTTCGACGTTGTCGCAGGGTACAGTATGTAGGGTGAAATGATGCTTTAAGCTTGGGAAAAGTCAAATTTCATGAATGTTCTATAAGGAGATCTTCTAGAAGATGAGGTGGCCTCCAATTGGTTTGGATCTTACTCACTTCTCTGATTTGGTGGGATCATCCTAATATTCTCATCCATCTCTCTTTCACACTATATAAAGAGGGATCTCTCATAGAAAAGGCTAAGGTTAAATAGGCTAAGATTTGTATGGAGAGTTCTACTTCCTCTTGAGCGCTTTTCTTTAGTTATATAAGCTACATGGTGGATCTTCTTCATTCAAAGGCTTTGGAGCAAAGGTGTGTGTGTCGGAGCAAAGGGTCATCAAAAGGGGACCTTGCAAAATTAAGGATTTGGTTGTATTCTCCACTTTCTATTTAATATGATACAGTGATATGTTTCTTTCCCATAAAACTAGTCTTGTTTTAGTGTATGATTCCTTGATCACATACATGGGTTCCTATTGAGTATATTGTGTTGCTTTCAATTTGGTTGGCTTGTGTTCCCTTGAAGGTTCAATATCACAGAAGCATTGGAATGGAGCTAGGATGGCAATGGAAAGAGGAAATGAAATTTAAAAGGTGTGTTTTCTATCTCTTGTTAGATAGTAAACTCAATAATTAGAGCCTAGGGAAAGTCTTATATTTTGTTCTATTTTGTTCTAGTTTCCAGTGGGATCTAGGGAGATCTATTTATGTCCGCATTTACCGATTAATCCAATAACAGAGGCATACTCATATCATTTTGGATCTTTTTGAATATTTTTGCTTGTACATGTGTATATAATGCACTAAGGATAGTGCATAAATGAGGGGGAGGGGAATGTAATACCCCCGGGTTTATCCCCAGTTGTAAATGTACACGTGTTTTATAGGTTGGTGAGCCAAGATGTTTTCAACCATAATGCCTTTGTATATATGTTTTGAAGCCAGAGTGCTTGTGTGATTTAGGCTAGGGAGCCCATGAGTTGAAAGGCTAGCAAACCTAGAAAATGTAATCTGTAATCACACTCAATTATATTAAAAAAATACATCACTTCTAGAGACCAAGTCAGACGAAAGAGTATGGGGGGCTAGGACTCCATAAGAGGGAAATGGAGCTCGAACTTGAGAGGAAAAGGGGCTAAGTCAAGGGGCCTAAGCCAAGGATTAAAATAATATTATTCCTAAGTCCTAAGTCATGTGATATAATTTTATCCTAAGTTATTAAGTGAGGGAATGAATCACCAAGTGGAGTCAAAGATAGTACCCAAAATGACAAGTGTCACGATAGGAACATGCATATATAATGTTGGGAATTAGTGTAATTCTCATTCTTTGGAAATCATTCAATATTCACCCAATCATTCCATCATTTGTACCTTTGTTGGAGAGGGAGAGTTGTGAAGCTGGTTACTCTATAAATCATTAGGGATTTCGGTTGAAGAAGCAGATTATCAAGCCTATGGATTAATCTCTCTTGGTGAGAGAATTGTTGGAAATAGGTTTCCCTGTGTGCCTCAGTGATTAAGCCAGTCAATGATTGAAATTAAAAGATAAGTGTCTTTTATGTTTTTTTGATGTTTACTGTGTGGTTAATTATGTTAAATTTGTTATTGTATAACTGTTATATATTTATGCATGTATATATGTTGTTAAGACTGCATAATTGTTTTCATATGCGAGGCATTTAGTTAATAAATGGTATCAAAGGAAAATTTTTGTGTGGGGTGGCTTAGCTTGGAGGTTGGGGACGTCACATGCCGCAACTCTATCACTCCAAGTTTTTGGACAGACCAAATCGATCGAGTGCTTCACAACTCTTTGCATGACTTGTTGTCACATTTAGAGTCTTTTGTCCATATGACATCATACCTAGCTTGCCAATGAGTCGAGCCAGCAACCCCGACTTCATTCAAACCTATGTTTTGATATGCTCTGATACCATCTGTCATGCACCCATAGTTTGTTTCTCAAGTTGTTGTCTTTGTTCTCCAACCCAAGTTGTCATGCCCTCATCCAAGTGATGATGTTGCATGTGTGCATGTGTGACCGCTAAATCATATGAATTGTTGCATCTCTTGGTCTATGTTGATGGGTCCTAAATCCATTAAACTCAACAGTAGGAACCAAACCCGCCGCCAAGGCCTAATTAGACTCTGCAACATTTAATAGTGGAATGGTTCTCCAGATCTTGTGATCCGTCCAATTAACCGATGGGCTTTATGTTTTCTTGTGAAGGCATCTCCTTCAGTTTGGAATTTCTCTTTTTTTTGTATTTCCTCTTGGGTGGGACCGATGTAATATTGAAACCGACATAAACCAACTTGACAACAAAACGGAAAAAGGTTTTATCTACTGGAGAAGAGGTTGAGCTTGGGATAACCCGCTACTCAAGCATGCAGATGGTGATTCTATACCACAGGCCTAGTACTAATACGTTAACCTTGTGAGCATCCAATCACTATTTGAGATATTTAATTATCAGAAAGAAAACACACATGTGATAAATAATGGCAAGTAAAATAATTCACCTACTCTGATCATCTATCACACAACAACACAACGATTTATCTTCATCATTAAAGAAAAGAAATGAAAAAACACTGCATCAGATAACTTAACAATAGATTCAATAGCTCTTACTTGTTACAACATCCATTCATGAGACAAGATAGGAAATAGTTCTTCTCTATGCCCAATCACACATGCATTTGATGAAAATATAACTTGTCTCTGGTCCAGAAGGACTTCTCAATTACAGGTAGCTCCAAAATAATTCTTAACAAACCAGAAAAAGAGAGTTTCTTGCAATAACCATCAACCTTTGACTAATCGGTCGATGTTCTTATTTATAACATAAAATTCACTAAAAATAATGACTAAAGTGCAGTTAGGAAAAACAAAACTTGCCACGTGGCGTTCTATCCTAGCAGTTTTCTAATAGTCATCTTAAGATATCACTTTGAAAGGGTGACTCTTCTCATACTCCGACCAACTGATGAACAACTCCTCGCATGTGTTAGCGTATAGGAACCTATGTTGTTCCGTCGAGGCTGTGTAAATTTACTTGATTTCTACTGCATGCACCCAATACTTCACCAGGCTGGTACTTAACTATTGTAATATAGCCCGAGCTCTAATTGGTTGTTCCATAAATTGTTGCACCTGCCCTAGCACTGTGTCAGTCAACTTTGCTAGTCTTTCGGCCCACGAAGAATATTGCTTGGTGTGCGATATGACTATGTTGCGCAAGTCAACAAAGTCATTGGGTGTGCCAAACTTGGGGAGTCTAATATCTTTCATCACCCAATTAATATTTGTCCAGTGTTTCTCGCACTTGACCCATTTCTCTTGAATTTCTCGGTGTGGTTCCTAAGACATTTTTCCCAATACTCGGCTGACTTCTTTATGCGATCAAGACTGCTTTCGTTCAACAACCAAATGTCATGTTCTTATTTATCTCAGCCCTGTTGGACTACACCAATGTAGTTGATTCTTTCCACATCTTCCTGCGCCATTTCGTACCACCGCTCCATATCCTTGCAAGTTGTGAGTGCCATAAGAGTGTCCTCCTGTAGTTCAGCGATTCTTGCGGTGAATAAGTGTCGCTCGTCTGTGAATTTTCTATATGCCTCCTATAACTTGCACCTTAAGTAGACTACAACATGCATGGTGTCCTAATAATACTTGTCCATATGGTGCAAATGTTCTATTTCTTTCAGGGTGGTGGCCAGCTCCTTTTCATCTCTTCTTTCTCTGTCTAGGGTGGCGTATGAGATTGCTCTCCCTACGCTGATAAGTTCGGATGTTCTGGCATTTTGTGTGTTTATCAAATCTTCCTCTGTGGTGATGAGGATGGAGGGATCCAAAGTGATCCTCCTTTTCTTGGTGGTCTTCTGGACGATAGCCTTCCTTCTCCTGTCATAAGCTATGGCGTGTATATCAGCTACTTTGTCCACAAGTTCGGGAATCTGTTGATCCCCCCATGTGAGTTTATTCCCTAGACTTTCGATGGTGTACACTAGCTCAATATTGGGTTATAGAGCTTCCTCGTTATGCTCTGAGGGACCAACTTTTGTTTTTCACTCATCGGGCATCTAAGTACTGATATAAATAGAGGTGTCGGGGATAGACTCGATACTTACTTGTTCATCGGCTATTGAAATGTCGACTTCCTGCTGCGGGGCTCTTTCTTCTGGCCCAGAGGGCTCCTTGAGCCGATTTTTCTAAGGTTTTTTATTTTTCATCTAGGCTCATGGATTTGAATCTGGTCATCCTGGGATTGGCCATCCTTGCCACAAATTCGTCCCAATCCTACGTTTTTTCTGTGAAAATCTCATCTTCAAACCTGTCATGGGCATATGGCCAGCAAGACGATACTTGTGACGCATGTTTCAGGACTAGACCCTTTGGGTCATGCTTTCGAAAACAGCCAGTCTGGAATCAAAACTCTAACTGGCTTAACCCTTCCTGCTTGGCTTGAGCAATGTCTTTTACCATGTAGAAATCTATATGGAATCCATAAGGTATGAATGCCTGCTTCTTATCTTTTACCAGAGTAGCATTGTAACCTTGCAGGATGGTGTGGTAGCATATTTCCCCCACTACTAATCGATCAGGGATGTACATCGGTAGTAGGTGTGGTGCTCCGGTGGCTCCAAAAACCCTAATGTAGATATCATGCTCATCCAGATACCAGTGACCAACCCTTGATATCATCCTTTTGGCTGCGGCCGATAGTCTTGGACACTCTTTCTTGAAAAGAATAAAATGAATGCACGCAATAAATTGATCACAGATGAGAGAATAGGATTCCTTGTACCTGTTCTCACATAAGATGCCTAAATACACATGGACCGGGAGTTCTGAAGTGTTCCAGCTCAAATTCATTCTGGAAAAGGCATTTCTTACACAGATAGCATCCAATAAATAAGAAGCCATGTGGAAGGATGGAGTCTCTCCTTCTTTTGGCATCTGAGCCTATTGAATGAAAATGCTCAACTGCTTGTAAATGATGGTGCCCCAGTTAAAACCTCTCTCAGAAATGGCTATCATGTAAGCTAGATGCATCCATGCCTTTGAAAACCTGGAACAATCTTTCTCCCCATACAGCCAGCAGACGAGGGCCATTAGATAGATATATAGATTTCTTAAGTTGGTCGTCGGGTACCAGTCGGAGGTCCAATTGTTGAAATTTTTATCCTCTCTCCACCATGAAGCCATCACCCGGCTAGTGTCGTGTTTCTCATAGAAGCTTACAAAAAAATCAGTGTTCAGCTGCTCCTCTGGGTCTCTGAGCTTGTAGTAATTCTGCACCTCCACTGGGAGGAAAACCCTAACACACTCGCAATTGTCATAATTAATCAAACATATTTGTGTGTCAGTGTGGTCGATAAGCCACTTCAGGAGTTCGATGCAGGGAAATACTGGAGTTCTAATCACTACCATGTCCAGGTACGCTCTTCGTATATTCGGGAAAACTTCATTGTCAATTTTCCTCATGTCGGGGTCGTTGTGCGGAGTATATTCAGGGAATTCTTCCCGCTTGATCTTCTGGAAAAAATTTCCCCGATGCAGGAGTACTGCCTTAGTCCCTATTCTAGCCTTTGTGTCTCCAAAGTCTGAAGGCTAAATGAAAACCTCTTTGGTGGATGTCTTGATGAAGGCCACCGGGTTTGGAGTAAATCCCAATTGTCTTGTGACTGCTGGGGAAGAGCTTTCTCCTGCATCTAGTTCCTTTAGCTTCGGTGCTCTCGGAGATTTCCTGGTGGTTGGTTTTCTTGGAGGCATTTTTCTTGCCATCTAAATTAACATTTTAGGGCATGCAGACAACGTAACACTAGATAAAAAATGAATGAAGTGAAGCATAAAAAATCCACAGACTAGTACATACCTGTAACGCTTGCTAAACCTGTTGTTTAATACTCACTAAAACTTGGAAACTTCTTTTGGATTGCTCAACTTTCTCTTCTGGATGCTTGAGACTTCCTTTTGCACGATGACCCTGTTCATGCACTGCTCGAAAGAATTTAAATGGGGAAAGAAACTATCGTGTCGTATCAACCAATTAACAGGGGTTATGAGTGGAAATCGAACACGATCTGTCGCCGAATCCCTACAATTCAAATCATCCTGGGTTGGCGGGGGAGGCATGGAGGGTAGTGTGCTCTATCAGCATTTTAAACGGCTAATTTGATCCACGCACGAATTAATAACTAATGAGAGATTTGGAATTAATTAGTTCTTTAAATGCTTCATATCCATCGTATATTAGTGCTAAAACATCCCATCACATCACTTTCTTAGTGGATAGATCAGGAATCGGCGGTACATGGTGAATGTTCTTGTTGGTATCCTCCCGAGAAGAACTTTCGACGCCAATTGATTTCGTCGTACGGTGCATGACGTGGAAACAACTGATCCGAGGTGCGACTTGGGTTTCAGGAACCAATAACAACTCAAGGGACAACTAGATCGTAAGTTTATCCACCCTGGAAATGATAGGTGGTAGATGAGGATAGGTGGTTTGATCATGTCTCTCAGTCGGAGTCGGGGGTTTCGATAAGAAGTGTGTGTTAAAATAAACCTGGGATTACCGATGCCGAAAGGTATCGAGGCTCGGTGCTCGGGGATTGACTTATCATGTTCTCTACAGTTTGGCTTTCTAAAACTTGTCAATGCCGAAAGGTATCGGGGATCAGCCAATGGAAAATCCTTTAGTTCATCGTTAACTCCTACTCATTTAGCTCTTTTCTGATGCCGAAAAGATCAAGCATCAGCGATATCCTTGTATGATGCCTGTCACAAACGAAAACTCCCTTTCGCCAACGCCGATGTGGATTGGCACTCGACAACTGTGGTTTTCTCGACTGATTTTCTTTCATCTTCAATTCTTCCCAACGTCGAATCTTTGAGCACGTCAGGGAAAGGTTCTGTTTGTCGATTCTTTGATTAAATTTTAGTCTTTTAAGTTATGGTGATTTTCACATGTTCAAAAAAACTTTTAAGGACTCAATGAGAATCAAAATGATAATCAAAGGAAACATTTTTCACAACAAAGATGAATCAGAAAGTGCAAAAGATCAAGTGGTACCCGAAAAGTAGGATTTTGCATAGGCTTTTTAGGGTGTGTTGAGTGCTCAACAAATGGCGACTTACTAGGTGAAAGCAGAATCTCTGTTACTCCTTCGTGCTCGATTGATACAAAAGTTGGTGGAGAACTTACTGGTTTTAAATCAGATCTTCTTTTCCCCTTGCATTTGAAGTCCTTTGGTTGATGCTTCTGAGTCTGCCTGTGGGGATTTTAACCTTTATTCCACCTTCACTTCCTGTAACCCTGACTCGTGTCCTCTTTTACAAAAGTCTAGTAAAGTATTCATTGGCATGGAGCCTTTAGTTACACTTATTTATTTGCTATGGTCTTGCTCCGCTGCCAGCAAGCGTCCATAGCCTTGGCGGATTCACCTTGACATCATAGACCTTTCTCCACTTCCAACAAGCATCCATAGCCCCAGCAGAGATATCTGCATGCCCTCTCCTACTATCCACTCATTAGATAAAGTCAATTTTATTTCGGCAGAATGCCTTTATCAAGTGTGAGAGGATGACGTCTGTTATTTTTCAAGATGAGATGGTTAAGGTGAAACTTACTAGCTCTGTCTTTGAGGTGCATGTAGTCATTTTCCAGCTTACCATCTTTCCCTTAAGGTCTCACCAAGCCACTGAGAATATCCTTCTGACATTTCTCCAAAGTTGTTCATCTGTGCAGGTTAGATAGAGAGATTGTCGAAACAACTACACGTTCTTCGGTGCTTCTTGTGTTGTATGTGAGTGATGAGTTAGGAACAGAATTTGCTATGTCACATGATTTGAGGTCAACCATTGTCTTGATAAACACAACTTTAAATAGTGCTAAAATTAAACCAAAAGAAAACAAAAAAAACATTTTGAAATCAACATAGCTGAAACAAAATCATGAAGACAAAAGAATTTTCTTTTATTTATTTATTTATTTATTTTTAATGGAAATATTTCTTTAGGGCTTGGCCATTTACTGGGAGGGCATCAGGTTCCCCCCTCAGATTCTATAGCCGATAAGTGCCTGCCCCAATATTCTCAGCCACCTGAAAATGTCTGAGCCATAGATTCTGGAACTTAGAATGTTTTCCTTTAGGCTCGTTTGCTCTGTCCCATTTTAGGACTAAGTCTCCCACTTCAATTTTTTTCTCTTTAGCCTTATGCTTTTCAAACCATCTTTTAACTATCTACTGGTGGGCTATGAATTTTTATTTAGCTTTCTCCCTTTCTTCTTCTAACATGAGCAGGGTGCTAATTCTCTGTTGTAAGTTTGATGAGGGATGTTCCCCGGACTCCTACGCAAGTTGAAGGGATGGGAGATATAGTCCATTTGGGAGAATGGATTCCTGTACGTATAATAGAAAGTATGGGGAATTACCTATATCTTCCTTGGGTGTAACTCTATCTGCCCATAGAGCATTATGGAGTAGATTATGCCAATTCCTTTGGTTGTCTGCAACTATTTTCTTCAATATCCACACTAGGTTCTTATTAGTTAATCATGCCACTCTGTTTCCCTGTGGATAATAATTTGTCGAGTATCTAATTATGATTCCTTTGTCTAGTGAAAACTCTGTTAATAAGGTGGAAGAAAATTAAGTTGCGTTGTCGAAAACAAGAACAAAAGGGACACCAAATCTTGTTATTAGTTGTTGTTCTATGAATTGGATCACTACCTTCTCCTTTGTGTGAGTTAGAGGAATGGCTTCTGCCCACTTCGTGAAATAATCAATGGCAGTAAGAATGTACTTGTGTTGTTTCGAAGAGCTTGGTCTAATCTCTCCTATGATATCTAACCCCCATTGCTCAAAAGGCCTAGAAACGGTCACCGGTTGGAGTGGGACTGTTGCACTCCTCTCTCTCCCAGTGCTCAATTGACAAATTTTACAGTTTCTAGCGTATGCGTGGGCATATTTGAACAAAGTGGGCCTATAATAGTCATCTCTCAGTATCTTATGAGTGGTAGTGTCTCCTACAAAATGTTCATCGACAGGGTCGTCATGGAGTTCCTTCATAACCTTGTATGTGTCTATACATTCGAGGCATCTTAAAAGTACCCCATCATAATTAACCCGGAAGAGTACCGAATTTATGAGGTGATATTGCACATATTTTAACCTAAGAGCTCTCCTTTCCCTGGGATTTAGGTCTTCTGGGCAAGTCCCATGATGCAGGAGATAAGTCAATTTCTCATACCAAGACTCTTCCCCTGGGGAAATGTATGAAGCTTCACCACACCATAGTTTCATTTCATTATCCCATCTGGGGTCTTCATTTACTTGGTCTTGAGCTTCAACTGTCAGTTTGCATAGCCCTTATCCTTTAACTAGTTTGGCAAGTTTTATGTCTAGAGAAAATTCTTGAACTGTTGCCATCTATTTTCCTCTTCTTTCCCCCATGTCATGTTGAGTAAATAGAGATCGGACTGCGGGGTGAGGCACGATTACATTGGTGTGATTTTTGAGGATGTACGATCTGAAATGTTTTACTGCTTTATAAACCGCATAAGCTTGTTTATGTATAGTAGGGTAATTCAGTTCAGCTCCTTGGAGGTTAGTGCTCATGAACGACATCGAGGCCTCGTTGTTATCATCATCCTTCTGAGTCAAAACTGCAGCTAACGATTGATCGGAGGTGAAAGTGTAGAGGGAAAAATCCTTGTTGAAATCGGGACTCTATAACACAGGGGCTTGGGATATAGTGGTCTTACTATAGCTGAAGGATTTATTTCGTTCATCATCCCACTTAAATTCAGCATCTTTATGAATCATATTTTGTAAGGGTTTGATAATTTCCGCAAAATCGGGGGTGAATTTCCTCAGGAAATTGTTTTTTCCGAAGAATGGTTGCATAACTTTCCTGTTGTGAGGCAATGGGAGTTGAGCTATGGCCTTAATCCTTTCCGGTTCTATGTGAATGCCTTCTTGAGATATAATGTGACCTAACATATTTCCTTCTTCCACACCAAATATGGTTTTCTTAGGGTTTAAAGATATACCATATTTTCTAGACCTTTCGAAAATCTGGGTTAGGTGTTGGATGTGCTCCTCTCTGTTCTTTGAATACACAGTTATGTCGTCAAGGTACACTACCACACACTTGTTGATCAGTCCCTAAAATGCTACGTCCATGTCCCTTTGGAAGGTTGCCCCTACGTTGATTAACCCAAAGAGCATGTGTTTGTAAGGAAAGTTCCCCACTTGGTTCGGAAGGTGGTTTTTAAACGGTCTTCCTCTGAAACCAGAACATGGTTGTAACTTGAGAAACCATCCAGTAGAGAGAAAATATTAGAGTTGGACATGGTATACAAGAGTTGCTCCATCAGTGGGACTGGGTAGTTGTCCTTCTCTGAAGCTCTGTTGAGGTTCCTAAAATATACGCACAAGCGGATTTCTCCAGACGTTTTCCTCACATGAACCAAATTTTCTACCCATGTGGAATGCCTAACCTGGAAAATGATTTTGGCATCTAGAAGTTTCTTTAACTCCTGACACATGAGAGGTTCTAGGGATGGGTGATACTTTCGGAGCTTCTATTGGAAGGGTTTCACTTCGTGTTTTAACGGGATAGTGTGTTGAAGGTATGGGTATCATAAGTTTTCAGATCTCGGTAGGACCATGCAAAGACATCTTGATATTGTCTCAATTTGAGATAAGCCTTCCTTTCCTTCTTAGATGTAGTCTTACCAAGGTTTATATTTTTTGTGTTTTCTGGGGTTTCGAGATTTATAGTTTCATGCATGGGACAAGAACTACCGGTCTTCGCATTTTTGGGCCCCTTAAACCATTCTTTCATGTCAAAAATATTTTCTAAGTTAGTTATCCCCTTCGGGATTATGTGAGACTTTGATTTCTCGGTTGGTTGACCTGTCCAAGGATCGGTTTCAGTTGATTGTTCCTAGAATACTTCATCATCAATAGCTAAGTCTTTAAAATTATCCTAGTTAGTCAGAAATTTTATGATCTTCTCATCCCCTTCAAAGACCTTCCAATTAGAAATGTTGTTAGGCACCGATGGTTTGTAGAGTAACTCCATAGTGAACCGGGAGGCTTCATAATCTTCTAGAGGTGATAGCCTTGAAGCAGTTGTAGCCAAAGAATCAACAAGGATATTCTTTTCTCTGGGGATCGTTGTAATATTGAAAGCTTCAAAATGCTCTATTAACCTATGCAATTCCTGTTGATAATTATTTAAGTGAGAGGAGTTGCAATGTATAGTATTCCTTACTTGTCTAACAATAATTTCATAATCCCCGAAAACCTTTAATTCCTTGAAATTTAAGTCTATGGTTTTCTTTAACCCATGTACTAGCGCTTCATACTCGGCGGTGTTGTTGGTGCATTCGAATTCCAGTCTACAAGATAGGAGATGACGTTTACCCTTTGGGTCTATGAGGATGCACCCTAACCCTGACCCTTCATGTGATTTAGATCCATCAAAGTATAGGGTCCAAGCCTTATTACTTTGGTCTTTTCCTCCTGCTAGTTCTGTTATTTCTAACGCAAGTTGCTGATAGAAGAGGGTTTCTTCCACCGTTGTGAGCAACTCCTCCGGAAAAATCATCTCAGAGTTTTGAGTGAGAAGGACATCTAATGAAAGAGGGAAGAAGTTTCTAAAGTAGAAATCGCAAGAATAATTGCCTAGCACGGGGAAATCTGTTGATGATGGTTCATTTGAAGTTTCTAGGTCAGTGACAGTATGTTTCAGATATCTTTCTCTATCAATCCTGATCATACTCTTGTGCCCCTTTAATGGTATCCAAAGGTGTGCCCAGTCTGTGCTAAAGTACATGTTTAACTTTTCAGACCAATCTCAGCTTAACAATAATCCATAAGCTTCTGGGATGTCCACTATAATGATGTCAATCACTTGCACAAACTTAGTATGCATGGCTATTCTGATCATTACATCTTTGAGTTCTCCCATGACCTTCACTTGGGTTTTGTCTAGTTGTATTACATGTTTATCACTCTTGAGAGGAACCGTGTTTAGTTTCTTACAGATAGACAAAGGCATAACGTTAGAGGATGCCCCTGACTCGACCAAAAAGTTATGGAGGTTCCTGTTGAAGACTTCAAATGTTAAAAGGAAAGGTGGAACAAAAGGTCTCCCTTTCTTGTCTTCCGACCTGGCATTTACCGTTAGTTTATTCCCTAGGTCTGTGGGAGTTATATTCCTTACTTGAACATCGCTTTTCGCGGGGTTTTCTACTAAACTCAAAGCTTGTAGCAGGAAGTCCTTTTGCTGAGGGATCCTACATATGTCCATAACTGATATGTTAGCCTTCAACTTCATCAAATCTTCAACTACGTTGTAATCCAGTTTTGGCGATTCTTGGGTATGGATGATTATGGGGTTCTTATGGGGAGAAAAAGGTGTTTTTGGGTGATCGGGGGTTGACCTTCCCCCCGATGTTTGGGTAGTAGTAGGATATTTTGAGACAGGTGGACCCTTACTGCGTGTTTGCACAACCAAGACCTCTATGGGTGGTTCTTGAGACTCAAATAAGTCATTGAAAGGCATGATTAGGTCAGGGTCTCATATTATCATGGTTGTATATTCTAGTGGATCAATCTCTTCTTGATCAGCAACATTCATAATTGAACCGCTTGGTTTTTCGATCAGGGAGACTTCGTCTAGGAACAGCTTGGCCATTAAATTTATTGCATGCACCCATTGAGGGCAGTCCCTTTCGGAGTGATTTTCTTGGTGATAAGTATAGAAAGAATCAGATTCTACATTTCCTAAATCGATATTTAGGTTAGCTGGGGGGGGGGGTTCAATTCCTTTGAACGGGGGGTTTCTTTTAAAGAAAGGATTATAGGACCTTTGGCCTTGGTTTCCCTACCCGACACTTCTTTTCATGTCTATGATTTCATTTGATAACTTCTTAACCATGTGTTGTAGGTCCTCTATGTCTCTGTTACCCTTTTCAGTAGCTTGTTTTGCTTGTTTCCCCGGGGGTCTGTTGAGAAGTAGCCCTCTCCGGGGAGGGGTTTGAGCTTCTTTCTTGACTAGGGAGACCTGACTCTCTTTGCATCCTTTTATTTGGAATTCAATAGTTTTGGCATCTTCAAAATTATCATCCAAGGTTCCTTTGGAAGCCCTCTTCACAAACATGGAAATAGAATCTGGGACGGCATTAGCGTATACCTCGATTTGCAAATCCTGGGTAGGTTTAGCTTCAGGCTGGAATTTGTTCAAGATAGTTGTGAATATTTGATTGAAATATTTAACCCTTTCTTTTGAACTCATGGTGGTAGCAAACAGCTCAGCCATCAAGGCTCCTGTAGTAGTTTCTTCTGCAAATTTATCTAAAAACTCCTTCTGGAATTTCGTCCAGCTAGTTATAGATCCGACAGGCAGATTAAAATACCACGTGGAAGCTGAATTCTCAAACGTATAGGGGAATAGTCGGCATACTATGTCTTCATGCTGGATGTTCATAAGTCTGATCGCTAGTATGAATTTCTTGATATGATCTTCAGGCAATCCCAAGGTCTCAGGGTCGAACTTAGGAAGTAACTTTTCTGGGTGTCGGGGAAGATTATGTACTCGTCCTGGGATGGCCAAAGCGTCTCTGGCCAACCAGGGTTGGTTTTTCTGAGGCGGGTTTCCTCCCTCTTCCTCATGGTCGTTTTTTCCTTCCATATCTTTGGATTCTGAGTTAAACTCCTCCTCTTCCGAAAAATCGTCTAGTTCAGAGACGTCATCGGCTGGCATTTCAGGGATCAGATTGAGAGGATGTTCAATTTCAGTGATTGTGAAATCTATTAGTTCTTCTACTGTGTGCATGAAAACCTGGTCGGGGGTGTCAACCATTGGTATGCTTATTTTTTGTCTTTGAGGAAGTATCGGAGCTAAAGACAACGCACCGATCTATCGGGCGTATTCTCTTGTGATTCTTCTGAATTGATTTAATTCCTCATGAGGAAGAGTGTAAGGTATATCAGGGAAAAATTGTTCTCCCTCGTGATGGGGTGAGTCACTCGTTTTGGGAGTACTCAGTGTGTCTGGGCTGTCGTTGGAATGACTAGCCATGCATGTGGGTTGTTCTGAATCTATAGGTTGTTTGAGATATTACATGAAATATGTATTCAGCCATTCATTCTCAGGCCCTCCTTCTAGCGTCAATTCTTTTGATGGGTCCTAAATCCATTAAACTCAATAGTAGGAACCAAACCCGCCATCGAGGCCCAATTAGACTCTGTAGTGTTTAATAGTGGAATGGTTCTCCAGATCTTGCGATCTGACCAATTAACTGATGGGCTTTATGTTTTCTTGTGAAGGTGTCTCCTTCAGTTTGGACTTTCTCTTTTTTTTGTATTTCCTCTTGGGTGGGACCAATGTAAGATTGAAGCCGGCATAAACCAACTTGACAACAAAACGAAAAAAGGTTTTATCTACTGGAGAAGAGGTTGATCTTGGGATAACCCGCTACTCAAGCATGCAGACGACGATTCTATACCAAAGGCCTAGTACTAATATGTTAACCTTGTGAGCATCCAATTATTGTCTGAGATATTTAATTATCAGAAAGAAAACACACATGCAATAAATAATGGCAAGTAAAATAATTTACCTACTTTGATCATCTATCACACAACAACACAACGATTCATCTTCATCATTAAAGAAAAGAACTGAAAAAAAACATTGCATGAGATAACTTAACAATAGATTCAATAGTTCTTACGTGTTACAACATCCATTCATGAGACAAGATAGGAAATAGTTCTTCTCTGTGCCCAATGACACATGCATTTGATGAAAATATAACTTGTCTCTAGTCCAGAAGGACTTCTCAATTACAGGTAGCTCCAAAATAATTCTTAACAAACCAAAAAAGGAGAGTTTCTTGCAAAAACCATCTACCTTTGACTAATCGGTCGATGTTCTTATTTATAACAGAAAATTAACTAAAAATAACAACTAAAGTGCAGTTAGGCAAAAAAAAACTTGCCACGTGGTGTTCTATCCTAACATTTTTCTAATAGTCATCTTAATATATCACTTTGAAAGGGTGACTCTTCTCATACTCCGACCAATTGATGAACAGCTCCTCACGGGTGTTAGCGTATGGGAACCTGTGTTGTTCCATCGGGGCTGCGTAAATTTCTCTGATTTCTACTGCATGTGCCCGATACTTCACCAGACTGGTACTTAACTAATGTAGCATAGCTCGAGCTCTGATTGGGTGTTCCATAAATTGTTCCACCTGCCCTGGCGCTGTGTCGGTCACCTTTGCTAGTCTTTCAGCCCACGAAGAATCTTGCTTGGTGTGCGATTCAACTATGTCGCGCAAGTCGACAAAGTCATCGAGTGTGCCGAACTCGGGGAGTCCAATATCTTTCATCACCCGATTAATATTTGTCTAGTGTTTCTCGCACTTGACCCATTTCTCTTGAATTTCTCAGTGTGGTTCCCGAGACATTTTTGCCCAATACTCGGCTAACTTTTTTATGCAATTAAGACTGCTTTCGTTCAACAACTGAATGTCGTGTTCTTCTTTATCTCGGCCCTGTTGGACTGCACCAATGTAATCGATTATTTACACAACTTATTGCACCTTTTCGTACCACCACTCCATATCCTTACACCTTGCGAGTACCATAAGGGTGTCCTCCTGTAGTTCAATGATTCTTGCGGTGAATAAGTGTCGCTCATCTGTGAATTTTCTATATGCCTCCTGGAACTCGCACCTTAAGTAGACTACAACATGTGTGGTGTCTTGATAATACTTGGCTAGATGGCACAAATGTTCTAGTTCTTTCAGGGCATTGGCCAACTCCTTTTCATCTCTTCTTGCTCTGTCTAGGGTGGCGTCTGAGATCGCTCTCCCTACATCAATAAGTTCGGATGTTCTGGCATTTTGTGTGTTTATCAAATCTTCCTCTGTGGTGATGAGGATGGAGCGATCCAAAGTGATCCTCCTTTTCTTGGTGGTCCATTGGACGATAGCCTTCCTTCTCCTGTCATAATCTATGGCATGTATATCGGCTACTTCATCCACAGTTTCAGGAATCTGCTGATCCCCCCATGTGATTTTATTCCCCAGACTTATGATGGTGTACACTAGCTCAAGATTAGGTTCTAGAGCTTCCTCATTATGCTCCGAGGGACCAGCTTTTGTTTGTCGCTCATTGGGCATCTTAGTACTGATAGAAATAGAGGTGTCGGGGATAGATTCGATACTTACTTGTCAATCGATCGTTGAAACATCGACTTCCTGCTGCGGGGTTCTTTCTTCTAGCTCGGAGGGATCCTTGAGCCGATTGTTCTAAGGTTGTCGCTTGTTCATCTAGGCTCATGGCTTTGAATCTGGTTATCCTAGGATTGACCATCCTTTCCACAACTTCATCCCAATCCTGTGATTTTTTTGTGAAAATATCGTCTTCAAACCTGTCATGGGCGTATGGCCAACGGGACGATACTTGGGATGCGTGTTTCAGGACTAGACCCTTTGGGTCATTCTTGCAAAAATGGCCAGTCTGGAATCAGAACTCTAACTGGCTTAACCCTTCCTGCTTGGCTTGAGTGGTGTCTTTTACCATGTAGAAACCTATATGGATTCCATAAGGTATGAATGCTCACTTCTTATCTTTTACCAGAGTAGCATTGTAACCTTGCAGGATGGTCTGGTAGCAGATTTCCCCCAATACTAATCGATCAAGGACATACATCGGTAGTAGGTGTGGTGCTCTGGTGGCTCCGAAAACCCTGATGTAGGTATCGCGCTCATCTAAATATCAGTGACCAACCCTTAATATCATCCTTTTGGTCGTGGCTGACAGTCTTGGACACTCTTTCTTGAAAAGCATAAAATGAATGCGCACGATAAATTCATCACAGATGAGAGAACAATATTTCTTGTACCTGTTCTCCCACAAGATGTTGAAATACACATGGATCGGGAGTTTTGAAGTGTGCCAGCTCAAATTCATTCCGGAAAAGGAATTTCTGGCACAGATGATGTTCAATAAATAAGAATCCATGTGGAAGGATGGAGTCTCTCCTTTTGGTGTCTGAGCCTGTTGAATGCAAATGCTCAACTACTTGGAAATGATGGCGCCCTAGTTAAAACCTCTCCCAGAAATGGCTACCGTGTAAGCTAGAGGCATCCATGCCTCTGAAAACCTGGAACAATCTTTCTCCCCATATAGTTGGCAAATGAGGGCCATTAGATAGATATACGGCTCTCTTAAGTTGGTCGTCGGGTACCAGTCGGAGGTCTGATTGGTGAAATTTTTATCCTCTCTCCACCATGAATCCATCACCCGGTTGGTGTCGTGTTTCTCATAGAAGCTTACAACAAAATCAGTGTTCAACTGCTCCTTCAGGTCTCTGAGCTTGTAGTAATTATGCACCTCCACTGGGAGGAAAACCCCGACACACTTGCCATTGTCGTCATTAATCAAACATCTTTGTGTGTTAGTGTGGTCGATAAGCCACTTCAAAAGTTCAATGCAGGGAAATACTGAATTTCTTCTCGCTACCATGTGCAGGTACGCCCTTCGGATATTTGGGAAAACTTCATCGTCGATTTTCCTCATGTCGGGGTCGTTGTGCGGGGTATATTCAAGGAATTCTCCCCGCTTGATCTTCTGGAAAAGTTCTCCCCAGTGCGGGAGTACTACCTTATCCCCTATGCTAACCTCTGTGTCTCCAAAGGCCGGAGGCTGAATGAAAACCTCCTTGGTGGATGTCTTGATGACAAGCACCAACTTTGGAGTAAATTCCAATTGTCTTGCGACATTCAGGGAAGATCCTTCTCCTGCATATGGTTCCTTTAGCTTTGGCCCTCTCGGAGATTTCCTAGTGGTTGGTTTTCTTGGAGGCATTTTTCCTGCCATCAAAATTAACATTTTAGGGCATGCGGACAATGTAACACCAGATAAAAAATGAATGAAGTGAAGCATAAAAAATCCACAGACTAGTACATACCTGTAACGCTTGCTAAACATGTTGTTTAATACTCACTGATCCTTGGAAACTTCTTCTGGATTGCTCGTCTCGCTCTTCTGGATGCTCGGGACTTCCTTTTGCACAATGACCCTATTCATGCACTTCTTGAAAGAAGTTAAATGGGGAAAGAAACTATTGTGTCGTATCAACCAATTAACTCGGGTTATGAGTGGAAATCGAACG
The DNA here is from genome assembly GCA_009831015.1 of Picea engelmannii. NCBI lineage: Eukaryota > Viridiplantae > Streptophyta > Pinopsida > Pinales > Pinaceae > Picea > Picea engelmannii. Next base: position 79,454 of record ML812015.1, read on the forward strand.
AGATCTGCCATTGAATCCCTGCAATTCAAATCATCTTGGGTTGGCAGCGGAGGCGGGGAGGGTAGTGTGCTCTATCAGCAATTTCAAATGGCTGATTTGATCCACGCACGAATTAATAACTAATGCGAGATTTGGAATTAATTAGTTCTTTAAATTCCTCGCATCCATCATATCTTAGCGCTAAAACGTCCCATCGTGTCGCTTTCTTAGTGCACAGATTGGGAATCGGCGATACATGTGAATGTTCTCGTTGGTATCTTCCTAAGAAGAACTTCTGACGTTGATTGATATCGTCGTACGGTGCATGATGTGGAAAAAACTTATCCGGGGTGCGATTTGGGTCTCGGGAACCAATAACGACTCAGGGGACAACTAGATCGTAAGTTTAACCACCCTCGAAACAACAGATGGTAGATGAGGATAGGTGGTTCGATCGTGTATCTCAGTTGGAGTCAGGGGTTTCGACAAGAAGTGTGTGTTAAAATAAACCTGGGATTGTCGATGCCGAAAGGTATCAGGGCTTGGCCCTCGGGGATCGACTTATCACGTTCTCTACGGGTTGGCTTTCTAAAACTCGTTGATGTCGAAAGGTATCGGGGATCAGCCACTGGAAAATCCTTTAGTTCTCCGTTAACGCTTACTCCTTTAGCTCTTTTTCGATGCCAAAAAGATCGGTCATTGGCGATATCCTTGTGTGATGCCTGTCGCAAATGAAAACTTCCTTTGGCCGATGCCGATGTGGATCGGCGCTCGGCGAATGCGGTTTTCTCGAGTGATTTTCTTTCATCTTCAATTCTTCCTGATGTCGAATCTTTGAGAGCGTCGGGGAAAAGTTTTGGCTGACGATTCTTTGATTAAATGTTAGTATTTTAAGTTATGGTGATTTTCTCATGTTCAAGCAAACTTTTAAGGACTCAATGACAATCAAAATGATAATCAAAGGCAACATTTTTCACAACGAAGACGAATCAGACAATGCAAAATATCAAGTGGTACCCGAAAAGTAGGATTTGGCATAGACTTTTTAGGGTGTGTTGAGTGCTCAAAAGTCTATTAACTGAGCCGACCCACAAGGAGTCATTTGGTTTGCCAATGGGTCGCGTTGACTCCCCACATCGTTGCCTTTCCCAAGACATAACGTCCACTAGTCGCCAAGTGTTTATCTGTTAACTCCTCAATGCGTCCCATCTTGCCCTCGTCTTACACAACCGCATGGCGACCTCCCCAGGTCATGGGCATGGGTCTCCTTAGCGCAACGTGCCCAAGGCGCTCCTACGATCTATAAGAGGTGGTCAACACTACACCTCGTTTCGTTTGGGCGTGTCTTATCCAACTTAGGCACCTCTCCTTCCTCTCAAGGCATTCACGTCGATTGGGCAGAGCTGCAACATGCCCTTCTACCCAAGGGTTTTACAACTAGCCTTTGTTGATACAACCTTAAGATCTTGATGAACAGTGACATCATTAAGTGTAAACAAAACCTAGCCACTTGAAATAACCCACTAATAGTTTATAAAGGGGTAAACTTCCACTCCCATGCCTTTAGTTCTTAGGCCATTAACTAGAATTTAGCCACTTAAAAACAATTTTAGGTTATACTCCACGACCAAGGCTTCCCTATGTGCTTGCCTAGTGGGTGTTGTAACTCCCTAAGCAACCTTGTGTTCCAAGTTCCATGGAGATCTGAGACTTCTTGGTTGACCTGTTGTTGAATCCCTAGAAGGGAAGTGGGACAACCGAAGGATTGTTGAGCAGAGAAGGGCTATACTTCCTGGGGTGGGATAGACAATGGGGAATGAGAGGCTGTGAGTTGGGAATTGTTGTTGGATTTTCCACCTGGGCCTGTCTTTATGGTGTTGTCTTTCAAACAACACCATAGCCTGGGCTAAGGGATTACTTGATGTTGAGATTTTATGAACAATAGAGTCTATGCCCGGGAGGAACATTTGAGGTATGTATCCAGTCAATGATTTAAATTAAAAGATAAGTCTGTTTTATGTGTTTTTGATGTTTATTGTGTGCCATGTGGTTAATTATGTTAAATCTATTATGGTATAACTGTTATATATTTATGCATGTATATATGTTGTTAGGACTACATAATTGTGTTCATAAGCAGGGCATTTAGTTAATAAATGGTATCAGAGGAAATTTTTTGTGTGGGGTTGCTTAGCTTGGAGGTCGTGAGCGTTACATGCCCCAACTCTATCACTCCAATATTGTGGACAGGCCAAATTGATCGGGTGCTTCACAACTCTTCAGACGACTTGTTGTCACGTTCAGAGTCCTTTTTCCATATGACATGATGCCTAACTTGCCAATGAGTCGAGTCAGCGACCTCGACTTCATTCAAACCTCTGTTTTGATCTACTTTGATACCATCTATGACACACCCATAGTTTGTTGCTCGAGTTGTTGTATTCGTTCTCCAACCCAAGTTGTCATGCCCTCATCCAAGTGATGATGTTGCATATGTGTGTGTGTGACCGCTAAATCATATGAATTGTTGCGTCTCTTGGTCTATTAACTGAGTTGACCCACAAGGAGTCATTTGGTTTGCCAATGGGTCACGCTGACTCCCCACATCGTTGCCTTTCCCAAGACATAACATCCACTAGTCGTCAAATGTTTATCTGCTAACTCCTCAATGCATCCCAGCTCACCCTCGTCTTACACAACCGCATGGCGACCTTCACAAGTCATGGGTATGGATCTCCTTACCGCAACGTGCCCAAGGTGCTCCTACGACCTATAAGAGGTGGTCAACACTCCACCTCGTTTCGTCTGGGAGTGTCTTATCCAACTTACACACCTTTCCTTCCTCTCAAGGCATTCACGTCAATTGGGCGGAGGTGCATCGTTCCCTTTTGCCCGAGGGTTTTACACCTAGCCTTTGTTGATACAACCTTAAGATCTCGACGAACAGTGACATCATTATGTGTAAACAAAACCTAGTCACTTGAAATAACCCCCTGATAGTTTATAAAGGGGAAAACTCCCACTCCTATGTCTTTAGTTCTTGGGCCATTAAGTAGCATTTGGTCACTAAAAAACAATTTTAGGTTATACTCGAAGACCAAAAGACACTTTCTTACTTATATAGTGTTCATAAGAAATCTAATATCCCTTAGCGTCATTAAAATTATAGTAATTAAGTCATGTATTTTCAAGTAACATCTAGCCTTAATACTATATATGAGATCAAAAACTATACTAATAAAATCATGTACTTTCAAATAACATTTAACCTTCATCATATACATGAAATCAAATAATATATTTGATTACAATTTAACCATATACCCAAAATAATATATTTAATTACAATTTAACCTTATACCCAAAAGAACTAACTTTATACCATATTGTTTCATATTTTTATTATTTTATAATAATATCAAAAATACATATTATTTATATTTTTAATATAAAATTCAAATGCAATGCTCAAAGCTTGATAGGGGTGATAACTCTTTGTGACTTTGAAATTAGAATTTTGTTTTTAAACCTTTTTTACTTTCACTTGAGTCAAAGTCTAGAAGTAGAAGCTGAAAGGGGAAGAAAGGACACACCTATATTATCCTTTAAATTACTTCGTAATTTCCCCGTGGAAACATGGTACTTGCCTGGAAACTTCCACGCGACTGCTCTGAAACTTTATCTCATCTGCGTCGCAGCGTCCAAGACTGCTCTCATCTGCGACGCAGCTTCCAGTGCGGTTCGAACCTTGGTTCAACAGACTCGTAGCTCTATAAATATGTACACATGCCTCTCCAGCAGTAGCAGATTCGTGAAGAAAAATCCCTTCGTTTATTGTATGCAAGGCTGAGATGAATATGACAAAGAAACGCCTGGAAGTTCGATTATACGTGAAAGCCCGTCCAATGTCTGACTTCGATAAGTTACTGAAAAGAGATAATGAGTCGATGGCTGCCCTGGTATGTTATATGCTGTATTTTCTCCTCGCCTATATTATGATTCTCCTCATTTTCTCCGCCTCCAATCCCAATTCCAAAATTTGGCAGATTCCCCATTTCCGTTTTTATATATCCGCTCTTGCAGCTGCAATTGTTGTTATGTTTGTGTATGCCGTATATCGTGTTATAGCCCAATCAGCGCGCATCTGGAAGGAAAAAGATTATCTCGACTGCCATCGATGGGAGGAGGATCTGTCTCCACAGCCTTTCAACCTGTAAAGCCGGCCGCTCCCAGGTGCAGAGGATCAGGATTCAAAGAAACGTACCTTTATTTCAAAGTCTTCTTCAGTCTTTTCAATTACTGGGATTCGAACATCCGACCTTGTATTGAAAATCAACTAAAACATAACAGGCATATTCAGCAGACTGTGTTAGTTTTAGTAGTTTAGGAAATGTTGTGTTGGGTTATCATCTACAGCTTTTGCAATCAATGTATGTAATAGCAACTTGGGTTTTCTCCTTATCCGTATCTAGCGGTATAATTTCTACTTATGCTAATGAAATTTCTTTTTTCTTTTTGTTTTTAAATTTCAATTTTTTTTTTATAGTTGATTACTGTTGCAACTGAACCATAAAATTTATTTTAATTAAATATTTTTATTTTTATTGCCTTTAAATTTAATCTATATAGTATTGTGTTTAAAGTATTATAAACATAATTAATAATCAGTAATATTAAATAGAAAATGTCAAATACATAACATAAAAATAAATGAAAAACTTCAACATAAATGTAC
>ML812015.1:84217-96591 GCA_009831015.1 Picea engelmannii
AAGAATCAGATTCTACATTTCCTAAATCGATATTTAGGTTAGCTGGGGGGGGGGGTTCAATTCCTTTGAACGGGGGGTTTCTTTTAAAGAAAGGATTATAGGACCTTTGGCCTTGGTTTCCCTACCCGACACTTCTTTTCATGTCTATGATTTCATTTGATAACTTCTTAACCATGTGTTGTAGGTCCTCTATGTCTCTGTTACCCTTTTCAGTAGCTTGTTTTGCTTGTTTCCCCGGGGGTCTGTTGAGAAGTAGCCCTCTCCGGGGAGGGGTTTGAGCTTCTTTCTTGACTAGGGAGACCTGACTCTCTTTGCATCCTTTTATTTGGAATTCAATAGTTTTGGCATCTTCAAAATTATCATCCAAGGTTCCTTTGGAAGCCCTCTTCACAAACATGGAAATAGAATCTGGGACGGCATTAGCGTATACCTCGATTTGCAAATCCTGGGTAGGTTTAGCTTCAGGCTGGAATTTGTTCAAGATAGTTGTGAATATTTGATTGAAATATTTAACCCTTTCTTTTGAACTCATGGTGGTAGCAAACAGCTCAGCCATCAAGGCTCCTGTAGTAGTTTCTTCTGCAAATTTATCTAAAAACTCCTTCTGGAATTTCGTCCAGCTAGTTATAGATCCGACAGGCAGATTAAAATACCACGTGGAAGCTGAATTCTCAAACGTATAGGGGAATAGTCGGCATACTATGTCTTCATGCTGGATGTTCATAAGTCTGATCGCTAGTATGAATTTCTTGATATGATCTTCAGGCAATCCCAAGGTCTCAGGGTCGAACTTAGGAAGTAACTTTTCTGGGTGTCGGGGAAGATTATGTACTCGTCCTGGGATGGCCAAAGCGTCTCTGGCCAACCAGGGTTGGTTTTTCTGAGGCGGGTTTCCTCCCTCTTCCTCATGGTCGTTTTTTCCTTCCATATCTTTGGATTCTGAGTTAAACTCCTCCTCTTCCGAAAAATCGTCTAGTTCAGAGACGTCATCGGCTGGCATTTCAGGGATCAGATTGAGAGGATGTTCAATTTCAGTGATTGTGAAATCTATTAGTTCTTCTACTGTGTGCATGAAAACCTGGTCGGGGGTGTCAACCATTGGTATGCTTATTTTTTGTCTTTGAGGAAGTATCGGAGCTAAAGACAACGCACCGATCTATCGGGCGTATTCTCTTGTGATTCTTCTGAATTGATTTAATTCCTCATGAGGAAGAGTGTAAGGTATATCAGGGAAAAATTGTTCTCCCTCGTGATGGGGTGAGTCACTCGTTTTGGGAGTACTCAGTGTGTCTGGGCTGTCGTTGGAATGACTAGCCATGCATGTGGGTTGTTCTGAATCTATAGGTTGTTTGAGATATTACATGAAATATGTATTCAGCCATTCATTCTCAGGCCCTCCTTCTAGCGTCAATTCTTTTGATGGGTCCTAAATCCATTAAACTCAATAGTAGGAACCAAACCCGCCATCGAGGCCCAATTAGACTCTGTAGTGTTTAATAGTGGAATGGTTCTCCAGATCTTGCGATCTGACCAATTAACTGATGGGCTTTATGTTTTCTTGTGAAGGTGTCTCCTTCAGTTTGGACTTTCTCTTTTTTTTGTATTTCCTCTTGGGTGGGACCAATGTAAGATTGAAGCCGGCATAAACCAACTTGACAACAAAACGAAAAAAGGTTTTATCTACTGGAGAAGAGGTTGATCTTGGGATAACCCGCTACTCAAGCATGCAGACGACGATTCTATACCAAAGGCCTAGTACTAATATGTTAACCTTGTGAGCATCCAATTATTGTCTGAGATATTTAATTATCAGAAAGAAAACACACATGCAATAAATAATGGCAAGTAAAATAATTTACCTACTTTGATCATCTATCACACAACAACACAACGATTCATCTTCATCATTAAAGAAAAGAACTGAAAAAAAACATTGCATGAGATAACTTAACAATAGATTCAATAGTTCTTACGTGTTACAACATCCATTCATGAGACAAGATAGGAAATAGTTCTTCTCTGTGCCCAATGACACATGCATTTGATGAAAATATAACTTGTCTCTAGTCCAGAAGGACTTCTCAATTACAGGTAGCTCCAAAATAATTCTTAACAAACCAAAAAAGGAGAGTTTCTTGCAAAAACCATCTACCTTTGACTAATCGGTCGATGTTCTTATTTATAACAGAAAATTAACTAAAAATAACAACTAAAGTGCAGTTAGGCAAAAAAAAACTTGCCACGTGGTGTTCTATCCTAACATTTTTCTAATAGTCATCTTAATATATCACTTTGAAAGGGTGACTCTTCTCATACTCCGACCAATTGATGAACAGCTCCTCACGGGTGTTAGCGTATGGGAACCTGTGTTGTTCCATCGGGGCTGCGTAAATTTCTCTGATTTCTACTGCATGTGCCCGATACTTCACCAGACTGGTACTTAACTAATGTAGCATAGCTCGAGCTCTGATTGGGTGTTCCATAAATTGTTCCACCTGCCCTGGCGCTGTGTCGGTCACCTTTGCTAGTCTTTCAGCCCACGAAGAATCTTGCTTGGTGTGCGATTCAACTATGTCGCGCAAGTCGACAAAGTCATCGAGTGTGCCGAACTCGGGGAGTCCAATATCTTTCATCACCCGATTAATATTTGTCTAGTGTTTCTCGCACTTGACCCATTTCTCTTGAATTTCTCAGTGTGGTTCCCGAGACATTTTTGCCCAATACTCGGCTAACTTTTTTATGCAATTAAGACTGCTTTCGTTCAACAACTGAATGTCGTGTTCTTCTTTATCTCGGCCCTGTTGGACTGCACCAATGTAATCGATTATTTACACAACTTATTGCACCTTTTCGTACCACCACTCCATATCCTTACACCTTGCGAGTACCATAAGGGTGTCCTCCTGTAGTTCAATGATTCTTGCGGTGAATAAGTGTCGCTCATCTGTGAATTTTCTATATGCCTCCTGGAACTCGCACCTTAAGTAGACTACAACATGTGTGGTGTCTTGATAATACTTGGCTAGATGGCACAAATGTTCTAGTTCTTTCAGGGCATTGGCCAACTCCTTTTCATCTCTTCTTGCTCTGTCTAGGGTGGCGTCTGAGATCGCTCTCCCTACATCAATAAGTTCGGATGTTCTGGCATTTTGTGTGTTTATCAAATCTTCCTCTGTGGTGATGAGGATGGAGCGATCCAAAGTGATCCTCCTTTTCTTGGTGGTCCATTGGACGATAGCCTTCCTTCTCCTGTCATAATCTATGGCATGTATATCGGCTACTTCATCCACAGTTTCAGGAATCTGCTGATCCCCCCATGTGATTTTATTCCCCAGACTTATGATGGTGTACACTAGCTCAAGATTAGGTTCTAGAGCTTCCTCATTATGCTCCGAGGGACCAGCTTTTGTTTGTCGCTCATTGGGCATCTTAGTACTGATAGAAATAGAGGTGTCGGGGATAGATTCGATACTTACTTGTCAATCGATCGTTGAAACATCGACTTCCTGCTGCGGGGTTCTTTCTTCTAGCTCGGAGGGATCCTTGAGCCGATTGTTCTAAGGTTGTCGCTTGTTCATCTAGGCTCATGGCTTTGAATCTGGTTATCCTAGGATTGACCATCCTTTCCACAACTTCATCCCAATCCTGTGATTTTTTTGTGAAAATATCGTCTTCAAACCTGTCATGGGCGTATGGCCAACGGGACGATACTTGGGATGCGTGTTTCAGGACTAGACCCTTTGGGTCATTCTTGCAAAAATGGCCAGTCTGGAATCAGAACTCTAACTGGCTTAACCCTTCCTGCTTGGCTTGAGTGGTGTCTTTTACCATGTAGAAACCTATATGGATTCCATAAGGTATGAATGCTCACTTCTTATCTTTTACCAGAGTAGCATTGTAACCTTGCAGGATGGTCTGGTAGCAGATTTCCCCCAATACTAATCGATCAAGGACATACATCGGTAGTAGGTGTGGTGCTCTGGTGGCTCCGAAAACCCTGATGTAGGTATCGCGCTCATCTAAATATCAGTGACCAACCCTTAATATCATCCTTTTGGTCGTGGCTGACAGTCTTGGACACTCTTTCTTGAAAAGCATAAAATGAATGCGCACGATAAATTCATCACAGATGAGAGAACAATATTTCTTGTACCTGTTCTCCCACAAGATGTTGAAATACACATGGATCGGGAGTTTTGAAGTGTGCCAGCTCAAATTCATTCCGGAAAAGGAATTTCTGGCACAGATGATGTTCAATAAATAAGAATCCATGTGGAAGGATGGAGTCTCTCCTTTTGGTGTCTGAGCCTGTTGAATGCAAATGCTCAACTACTTGGAAATGATGGCGCCCTAGTTAAAACCTCTCCCAGAAATGGCTACCGTGTAAGCTAGAGGCATCCATGCCTCTGAAAACCTGGAACAATCTTTCTCCCCATATAGTTGGCAAATGAGGGCCATTAGATAGATATACGGCTCTCTTAAGTTGGTCGTCGGGTACCAGTCGGAGGTCTGATTGGTGAAATTTTTATCCTCTCTCCACCATGAATCCATCACCCGGTTGGTGTCGTGTTTCTCATAGAAGCTTACAACAAAATCAGTGTTCAACTGCTCCTTCAGGTCTCTGAGCTTGTAGTAATTATGCACCTCCACTGGGAGGAAAACCCCGACACACTTGCCATTGTCGTCATTAATCAAACATCTTTGTGTGTTAGTGTGGTCGATAAGCCACTTCAAAAGTTCAATGCAGGGAAATACTGAATTTCTTCTCGCTACCATGTGCAGGTACGCCCTTCGGATATTTGGGAAAACTTCATCGTCGATTTTCCTCATGTCGGGGTCGTTGTGCGGGGTATATTCAAGGAATTCTCCCCGCTTGATCTTCTGGAAAAGTTCTCCCCAGTGCGGGAGTACTACCTTATCCCCTATGCTAACCTCTGTGTCTCCAAAGGCCGGAGGCTGAATGAAAACCTCCTTGGTGGATGTCTTGATGACAAGCACCAACTTTGGAGTAAATTCCAATTGTCTTGCGACATTCAGGGAAGATCCTTCTCCTGCATATGGTTCCTTTAGCTTTGGCCCTCTCGGAGATTTCCTAGTGGTTGGTTTTCTTGGAGGCATTTTTCCTGCCATCAAAATTAACATTTTAGGGCATGCGGACAATGTAACACCAGATAAAAAATGAATGAAGTGAAGCATAAAAAATCCACAGACTAGTACATACCTGTAACGCTTGCTAAACATGTTGTTTAATACTCACTGATCCTTGGAAACTTCTTCTGGATTGCTCGTCTCGCTCTTCTGGATGCTCGGGACTTCCTTTTGCACAATGACCCTATTCATGCACTTCTTGAAAGAAGTTAAATGGGGAAAGAAACTATTGTGTCGTATCAACCAATTAACTCGGGTTATGAGTGGAAATCGAACGAGATCTGCCATTGAATCCCTGCAATTCAAATCATCTTGGGTTGGCAGCGGAGGCGGGGAGGGTAGTGTGCTCTATCAGCAATTTCAAATGGCTGATTTGATCCACGCACGAATTAATAACTAATGCGAGATTTGGAATTAATTAGTTCTTTAAATTCCTCGCATCCATCATATCTTAGCGCTAAAACGTCCCATCGTGTCGCTTTCTTAGTGCACAGATTGGGAATCGGCGATACATGTGAATGTTCTCGTTGGTATCTTCCTAAGAAGAACTTCTGACGTTGATTGATATCGTCGTACGGTGCATGATGTGGAAAAAACTTATCCGGGGTGCGATTTGGGTCTCGGGAACCAATAACGACTCAGGGGACAACTAGATCGTAAGTTTAACCACCCTCGAAACAACAGATGGTAGATGAGGATAGGTGGTTCGATCGTGTATCTCAGTTGGAGTCAGGGGTTTCGACAAGAAGTGTGTGTTAAAATAAACCTGGGATTGTCGATGCCGAAAGGTATCAGGGCTTGGCCCTCGGGGATCGACTTATCACGTTCTCTACGGGTTGGCTTTCTAAAACTCGTTGATGTCGAAAGGTATCGGGGATCAGCCACTGGAAAATCCTTTAGTTCTCCGTTAACGCTTACTCCTTTAGCTCTTTTTCGATGCCAAAAAGATCGGTCATTGGCGATATCCTTGTGTGATGCCTGTCGCAAATGAAAACTTCCTTTGGCCGATGCCGATGTGGATCGGCGCTCGGCGAATGCGGTTTTCTCGAGTGATTTTCTTTCATCTTCAATTCTTCCTGATGTCGAATCTTTGAGAGCGTCGGGGAAAAGTTTTGGCTGACGATTCTTTGATTAAATGTTAGTATTTTAAGTTATGGTGATTTTCTCATGTTCAAGCAAACTTTTAAGGACTCAATGACAATCAAAATGATAATCAAAGGCAACATTTTTCACAACGAAGACGAATCAGACAATGCAAAATATCAAGTGGTACCCGAAAAGTAGGATTTGGCATAGACTTTTTAGGGTGTGTTGAGTGCTCAAAAGTCTATTAACTGAGCCGACCCACAAGGAGTCATTTGGTTTGCCAATGGGTCGCGTTGACTCCCCACATCGTTGCCTTTCCCAAGACATAACGTCCACTAGTCGCCAAGTGTTTATCTGTTAACTCCTCAATGCGTCCCATCTTGCCCTCGTCTTACACAACCGCATGGCGACCTCCCCAGGTCATGGGCATGGGTCTCCTTAGCGCAACGTGCCCAAGGCGCTCCTACGATCTATAAGAGGTGGTCAACACTACACCTCGTTTCGTTTGGGCGTGTCTTATCCAACTTAGGCACCTCTCCTTCCTCTCAAGGCATTCACGTCGATTGGGCAGAGCTGCAACATGCCCTTCTACCCAAGGGTTTTACAACTAGCCTTTGTTGATACAACCTTAAGATCTTGATGAACAGTGACATCATTAAGTGTAAACAAAACCTAGCCACTTGAAATAACCCACTAATAGTTTATAAAGGGGTAAACTTCCACTCCCATGCCTTTAGTTCTTAGGCCATTAACTAGAATTTAGCCACTTAAAAACAATTTTAGGTTATACTCCACGACCAAGGCTTCCCTATGTGCTTGCCTAGTGGGTGTTGTAACTCCCTAAGCAACCTTGTGTTCCAAGTTCCATGGAGATCTGAGACTTCTTGGTTGACCTGTTGTTGAATCCCTAGAAGGGAAGTGGGACAACCGAAGGATTGTTGAGCAGAGAAGGGCTATACTTCCTGGGGTGGGATAGACAATGGGGAATGAGAGGCTGTGAGTTGGGAATTGTTGTTGGATTTTCCACCTGGGCCTGTCTTTATGGTGTTGTCTTTCAAACAACACCATAGCCTGGGCTAAGGGATTACTTGATGTTGAGATTTTATGAACAATAGAGTCTATGCCCGGGAGGAACATTTGAGGTATGTATCCAGTCAATGATTTAAATTAAAAGATAAGTCTGTTTTATGTGTTTTTGATGTTTATTGTGTGCCATGTGGTTAATTATGTTAAATCTATTATGGTATAACTGTTATATATTTATGCATGTATATATGTTGTTAGGACTACATAATTGTGTTCATAAGCAGGGCATTTAGTTAATAAATGGTATCAGAGGAAATTTTTTGTGTGGGGTTGCTTAGCTTGGAGGTCGTGAGCGTTACATGCCCCAACTCTATCACTCCAATATTGTGGACAGGCCAAATTGATCGGGTGCTTCACAACTCTTCAGACGACTTGTTGTCACGTTCAGAGTCCTTTTTCCATATGACATGATGCCTAACTTGCCAATGAGTCGAGTCAGCGACCTCGACTTCATTCAAACCTCTGTTTTGATCTACTTTGATACCATCTATGACACACCCATAGTTTGTTGCTCGAGTTGTTGTATTCGTTCTCCAACCCAAGTTGTCATGCCCTCATCCAAGTGATGATGTTGCATATGTGTGTGTGTGACCGCTAAATCATATGAATTGTTGCGTCTCTTGGTCTATTAACTGAGTTGACCCACAAGGAGTCATTTGGTTTGCCAATGGGTCACGCTGACTCCCCACATCGTTGCCTTTCCCAAGACATAACATCCACTAGTCGTCAAATGTTTATCTGCTAACTCCTCAATGCATCCCAGCTCACCCTCGTCTTACACAACCGCATGGCGACCTTCACAAGTCATGGGTATGGATCTCCTTACCGCAACGTGCCCAAGGTGCTCCTACGACCTATAAGAGGTGGTCAACACTCCACCTCGTTTCGTCTGGGAGTGTCTTATCCAACTTACACACCTTTCCTTCCTCTCAAGGCATTCACGTCAATTGGGCGGAGGTGCATCGTTCCCTTTTGCCCGAGGGTTTTACACCTAGCCTTTGTTGATACAACCTTAAGATCTCGACGAACAGTGACATCATTATGTGTAAACAAAACCTAGTCACTTGAAATAACCCCCTGATAGTTTATAAAGGGGAAAACTCCCACTCCTATGTCTTTAGTTCTTGGGCCATTAAGTAGCATTTGGTCACTAAAAAACAATTTTAGGTTATACTCGAAGACCAAAAGACACTTTCTTACTTATATAGTGTTCATAAGAAATCTAATATCCCTTAGCGTCATTAAAATTATAGTAATTAAGTCATGTATTTTCAAGTAACATCTAGCCTTAATACTATATATGAGATCAAAAACTATACTAATAAAATCATGTACTTTCAAATAACATTTAACCTTCATCATATACATGAAATCAAATAATATATTTGATTACAATTTAACCATATACCCAAAATAATATATTTAATTACAATTTAACCTTATACCCAAAAGAACTAACTTTATACCATATTGTTTCATATTTTTATTATTTTATAATAATATCAAAAATACATATTATTTATATTTTTAATATAAAATTCAAATGCAATGCTCAAAGCTTGATAGGGGTGATAACTCTTTGTGACTTTGAAATTAGAATTTTGTTTTTAAACCTTTTTTACTTTCACTTGAGTCAAAGTCTAGAAGTAGAAGCTGAAAGGGGAAGAAAGGACACACCTATATTATCCTTTAAATTACTTCGTAATTTCCCCGTGGAAACATGGTACTTGCCTGGAAACTTCCACGCGACTGCTCTGAAACTTTATCTCATCTGCGTCGCAGCGTCCAAGACTGCTCTCATCTGCGACGCAGCTTCCAGTGCGGTTCGAACCTTGGTTCAACAGACTCGTAGCTCTATAAATATGTACACATGCCTCTCCAGCAGTAGCAGATTCGTGAAGAAAAATCCCTTCGTTTATTGTATGCAAGGCTGAGATGAATATGACAAAGAAACGCCTGGAAGTTCGATTATACGTGAAAGCCCGTCCAATGTCTGACTTCGATAAGTTACTGAAAAGAGATAATGAGTCGATGGCTGCCCTGGTATGTTATATGCTGTATTTTCTCCTCGCCTATATTATGATTCTCCTCATTTTCTCCGCCTCCAATCCCAATTCCAAAATTTGGCAGATTCCCCATTTCCGTTTTTATATATCCGCTCTTGCAGCTGCAATTGTTGTTATGTTTGTGTATGCCGTATATCGTGTTATAGCCCAATCAGCGCGCATCTGGAAGGAAAAAGATTATCTCGACTGCCATCGATGGGAGGAGGATCTGTCTCCACAGCCTTTCAACCTGTAAAGCCGGCCGCTCCCAGGTGCAGAGGATCAGGATTCAAAGAAACGTACCTTTATTTCAAAGTCTTCTTCAGTCTTTTCAATTACTGGGATTCGAACATCCGACCTTGTATTGAAAATCAACTAAAACATAACAGGCATATTCAGCAGACTGTGTTAGTTTTAGTAGTTTAGGAAATGTTGTGTTGGGTTATCATCTACAGCTTTTGCAATCAATGTATGTAATAGCAACTTGGGTTTTCTCCTTATCCGTATCTAGCGGTATAATTTCTACTTATGCTAATGAAATTTCTTTTTTCTTTTTGTTTTTAAATTTCAATTTTTTTTTTATAGTTGATTACTGTTGCAACTGAACCATAAAATTTATTTTAATTAAATATTTTTATTTTTATTGCCTTTAAATTTAATCTATATAGTATTGTGTTTAAAGTATTATAAACATAATTAATAATCAGTAATATTAAATAGAAAATGTCAAATACATAACATAAAAATAAATGAAAAACTTCAACATAAATGTACTAGCACAGCAGCTAAATATTAGCTGCTGGTGAATGTCGAAATGCTGATAAGATGAAACGAATCCTTAAAAGAATATATTAAATTTTATTATTGATTAACAAATAAACGGTTGTGCTTCATTTATCTGGTGTTAATATTTTAATTTCCATTAATTAGGTACGTGGCAATCAGTTAGCTATCAAAATAATTTTTAAATATGATTAGGTAAATGTAAAAAAGTAAACACATAAACGGATGTCTTTATAATAGCTAAGAATTAATGATTGAAATCACAACCATTTATTTTGTGTGACTACTAAGAATATTCCAGCCATATTTAATCATGTCCATTATCAATAGGTATACGCCTTTACGTAACAAGTGAGATTCAGATGAAGTTAAGCATTTTTCTAACTTCTAAAATTAAAATTTAACAAAAAATTGATAATAAGGTATCAAAATTTTGAAGTTTCAAAAGTAATGAAAATGATCATATTCAAAAAAATTTAAATTTAATAATAATGAGTATCAAACATTTAAACAATAAATTTTGAAATTTCAAATATTCAAAAAATTAAAATTTAATAATAATGGATATCAAACATTTAAACATTCAATTTTCTTATTAAAAAATTAAAATTTAATAATTTGATAATAATAAATATCAAACATTTAAATATTAAATTTTGAAATTTCAAATATTTAAAAAAAATAAAATTTAATAATAAATATAAAAATTTA
The DNA here is from genome assembly GCA_009831015.1 of Picea engelmannii. Lineage (NCBI taxonomy): Eukaryota > Viridiplantae > Streptophyta > Pinopsida > Pinales > Pinaceae > Picea > Picea engelmannii. The sequence continues at coordinate 95,077 of ML812015.1, forward strand.
AACATCAATTTTTTTCAAAAATTACATATTAATGGAGAAATGTTATGTAGTAGTGCACAACTTAAAAAATAAACAATATTAAAAAAGAATGTTGTGTAATAATGTACATAAAAAGAATTGATTAATAGTCCATCTAGAGAGATCAAATCTCTAGGTGCAAACTCTTTCTCTTTAATCTTTTTTAGAATAAGCCTCTAGACTCAATTAATAAAGTTTATATATTGAATCATTTACTTAGTTTAAGATTAAATGTTTGTTATTCAACACTATTATGAGAAAACATTAAAATTTCAATAGTATAACTTTCCTTTTATCATATTATGATTACATTAAATCAATATCAAAATGTTAATTTTCTTCTTCATCATTATAATAATATCAATCTAATTAGAAGGTTATATATATATATATATATATATATATATATATATATATATATATATATATATATATTACTTTCAATTCCCATTCAAACATGTGATCTCCAAAAAATAAAGGTGTTTAACTTTTCTATGTATTTACTATTTTCATTGGAATTTGAGGACATAAATCTACACTAAATCACAATTTCATGTTGTTTAAATTGCATTTCTAAATGCATAAATAGGTTCATCCTGTTGAAAAATTTAAAACATCCACAAAAATAAACACATGTTCTTCAAAATGAATAATATATTAGCATTGACAATATTGATGATGATTACCCTTAAGTGAGATCAATTGGTTTATTAATTGCTTTAATCTTTTGTTTCTATCATAGAAAAGATTTAAGAGAAACTTTCCTAAATCTTTTTTATTTTGATGAGCTAACAAGTTGTGAAGAAAGACATTGATGCAAATATTTTGAAATTGAGATATAATATGGGCATATGTAAGACATTTTAAGAGAAAGTGTTTTTCATCCTCCACCCTCTTAGTATGACAAAGATGGAAAATTATTTCATCCCACTTCATCTTTAGGATTTGTCCAATGCTCAATTTTATTATGAAGCTTGATAGCATTTGTTCTTATTGTAACAAAGCTAGTTTTCTTCTTTAATCTAGCCATAACCAAAATATACTTTTGATCTTTTAGATTGGGGTTAATGATTCACCACAATTTTTCTTTAAATTTAGATGTGATAGTATTTTTAATGGTATAAAGACTCTGGAAAGTGGTCTCTTCTTCTATTCTTCAATGGTTTAGCCAAAAATTAGCATATTTATGCCACCCTCTCTTAAGTCGCAAGTGAATTTCACTCAAATTTGAAGCAATGCTAAAAAGTCTCTTGTCTTGCATGTTCGTTATCTTGAACTTGTAAATTAGGTACCCAGTCTAACCATACTCTCTATAGATCTTAACCTTGTACAATTAATCACTACAAATGGATTCTTAATAAAAACCAAAAAGATACAATGGCACACACACACACACACCCATTACACAAAGATTTTTACCTTGGAAACCCAAACTGGGAAAACCAACAAACTATTTAGAGTCGCACCTCTAATTCGTTATTCATCATCCTTCTTCAT
>ML812015.1:101163-113082 GCA_009831015.1 Picea engelmannii
AACCCTAATTCCTTAACCAAAATTAGAAAACCATAGGCAAAAGCCATGTGCCAAAAAACCGCTAAAAATAGATACAAAAAACCACCAATTTTTTTTTTCGAGGGGTTTGCCCCCCTGTGACCCCCCAAACAAGAGGGATTTCCCCCCCTACGTGCTTGGCACAACACAAGCACTAGGTTTGGTTGTGCAAATAATATAACACATACCCAACACTCTCAATGGGTATAGATCGGCTTCTAAGATGAGAATTGGATGGGGTGTAATACTTTTAATTTTAAAATTATGAGTTTTATAACACTTTTGGATTTGCTCAATTTTCCTCGAAGATTTTCTAAATATGCTATAGTGTCAAACTTTAGATCCATATAACATAACTAGAGTAACATGAATCTCATAGAATAAATTTTGTTTTCCCAGAACTAGAGTTCAATTGATTAAAGTTATTCTTAAGACTAAAATATGTTTTTCATACTCCGTTAATCTTTTTCTCAATGCTATAATTCCAATTAATCTTGTGATCAAGGTCAACACCAAAATAATTATATGAATTAACTTCATCTAAATTGTTATCGTTATAGTCATACACAAAATTAGTGTAAGTGATCTTCTTGGATCTAATTATCATAACCTTTCTCTTATTAGCATTTACTAGCATACCAATGCTAGACATAAATCATTGAGAATTCATAGTTGATTGCCAAGATCTATGGGGCACCTTGTCAAAGGAACAACATCCTTACTGTAAAGAAGAAAGATGATGATTATTTGAGGTAAACTAGTGTCAACACAACTAGCATCTTCCAAACTTGCCTTTAATTGTCAATCTAAAATTCAAAAAGTGTAGGGGATAAGTGACATCGGATCTAGGAGGATCTCGGTGGCCATCCACCTGGTCCAATTGGCTCAAAACATATTTTGGCAACTTACTATTTTCACATTTTTTCGATTCCTGAACTTCCAGGGCCATTTTGAGGGCCTAAACGATGCTTTTTCACGATCATGAACCTCAATAATAGTTAAATACTTTGATTTATCCCCCATTATGAAGCTCCTTCTCAATACCTTTCCAATTAGCTATTGTGCACCCTAAACAGAGATCGTATGCAAAAGTTACAACCTTGTGAAGTTGATGTACTAACTTACCCCAACGGGGCCCACATGACTTTTGGCGCTTCATCTCCTAGTGTTAGGTTTTTGGATGTCTAGGGTTTTGGCATTCATTTTTATTGTAAAAATGTCTTTAGAGCCTCATTGTACTATTATTCTTGCGAATGAGCATAGTCGTCACATCTCTTCTCAGAGATAAGTTGTCATCATTCTAGCAAGTTTGTTTTCAGTCTGCAGTTTACAGTTTTCAACATATTTCTTATTTAATAGAAGTCAAGTTTTATTGTATCTCTATTATTGTTGACTGTGTCTATATGTTAGCATTATAAATCTAAGGTTTCATTTCATTCCGCTCATAAATATGGATCAGTGGTATCAGAGCGGTCTGCTCGTCGTTTCTTTTAATCCATGTCCCTGGCGCGGTCAGGGTATAGAGAGTTGGGTCTCGAGCTTGTTTCTCTTGAGGAAAACTTCTCTCGCACACCCAAGAAACCTTCTATGGTGGGTGAAAAGAAAGACGACGGGACAGGAGATCCTTTCAAAATGTTTCTCGAAGAAGCCCCTGAGCGACAGAGGAACGAGATGATGGATATATTTGCAAAAATCCTTCAACGAATGCCAACAAGCGATGCATCCACCTCAAGCAGAGGTGTCGCCCCCTTCAAGGTACAGATCAATTTTTATATTCCTATATTTGAAGGTTAAATAGATGCAAATGTCGTAGAAAAATGGTTAAACCTTCTAAAAGGGTATTTTTCTGTCCACAACTTTTTCGATAGAGAAAATATTACATTTGCGCTCCTCAAGGTTGTCCCCCATGTCAAAGATTGGTGGGATACTTACTGTGAGAAAAACGAAATAGAGGGTTCCACATTATTTGCAGTTGCACCAACTTGGGGTTCCTTCAGGGATGCTATTAAGGAACAATACTACCATGTTGAAAATTACTACGACTTGTATACAAGATGGACCACACTATGGAAGGAAACAGACCAAACAGTGCCAAAGTTCACCAATGTCTTCCATACCTTGCGCACCAAACTGGGTATCAAAGATTCCGAGCGAAATCTAGTGCTCAAGTACCGTGGTGGTCTGCATAGATACATCCATACAAAAATGGAGTTTTTGGACATATTATTCTTGGGCGCGGCCTATCTTTATGCCATCAAGATCGAGCATAAGCTTAAAGAAAATATGAGGAAGTTTGGGTTTGGGAATCCCTCACAGCAGAAGAAGGGAAAGGGCAGCCCCAACCCGCAGAACAAAGGACAAAGCAAAGATGGGAAACCTCAGGACAACCAGTCCAAGTTGTAAGAAAAGAAGGACAATGGAAAGACAAAGAAAGATAATGGGAAGTGGTGTGACTTCCATAAGAGCCCCTGGCATAACATTGTTGATTGTTTCTCAAAGAAGTCATTGGTGGCTAAGGTAAAAGCCTCGGAATCAGATGTGGGTTTTGAATTTGAGTTAGAACCATAAAATGGGAGACGGATAATTAACGTGGAACCCAATGCCATCGTTTCTACCACCGAGATCCAACCCAGTAAACCTGATGAGCTAGAGGAAGGCAAGTGCCTCTTTCATTCACAGATGTGGGTGAAAGGCACTCTGTTGCACTTCATCATTGATAGTGGTAGCCAAAAAATCCTCATATCAATAGAGGTCATCAAGTAGCTCGCCCTTCCAACAACGCTGCACCCGCAACCCTACACTATCGGAGGGCTCCATCAAGGAAACGATCTTTGCGTCATCCAATAGTGTCGCATGTCGTACGACATCAAGCCATTCAAAGACGAGGTATTGTATGATGTTTCTCCCCTTGAAGTTTGCTATTTTTTTTTAGGCCAACCTTATTTATGGAAACGTCATGATGTATATGATTCTAGGCCTCATAGTGTTATTATTACTTTGAGCAGGAAGTTGTACAGGATACTCAAAGTAGTCCCACCTAGTGTTATTTCCTTGATCTCTGCCAAGCAATGCAGGAAGATCATTTCTTAGACCAGACAGTTTGTCTTCTTCGTGATTCACTCTCAGAGTGAGCGAAACGTTGTCGACACATCCATGGCCTCCACGGCCGACCTCTCCATGCAGCAGAAGCAAGTGGATAAGGTCGTAGAAGAATAAAAAGACATCTTCTCGTCACCTACTAGGGTACCTCCGCATTGTCAAGCATCCCATCAAGTTGACCCACGATGCACTGCTACCCAATGGGCCAGTCTATCACCGCTCTCTGCTAGAAAATGAGGAGATCAAGTGTAGATCCAATAACTGCTCCACAAGGGGCACATCTAACCCATCTCATCACCTTGTGGAAGCCTAATCATGCTAGTGCAGAAGAAAGATGGGACCCGACGACTCTTCATTGATTACCGGGACCTAAAGAAAATCACAGTTAGGAACTAGTACACAATTCCTCGAATCGAAAATATCCTTGATTAGTTGAAGGGGGCCAAATGCTTTAGTAATATTGATCTAAATTTTGGCTACCATCAGGTCCCAATAGAATAGACAGATGTATGGAAAACTTCCTTCAAGTCAAAAGAAGGTCTTTTTGAATGGTTGGTCATGCCCTTTGGTTTGACAAATTCCCCATCAAATTTCATGAGGATGATGGACAATATCTTGTGGCCTTTCACTAATTCGTTTGTGGTGGTGTATCTAGATGACACCCTCATCTACAACAAGACTTGGGCAGAGCACTTGCAACATATTCAACAGGTTATCCACACTCTTCGGTAGCACAAGATATATGCCAACTTGGAAAACTGCTCCTTCGGCATGGACAAGGGCTAGTACCTAGGATACATTATTGATGCGCATGGTGTGCATGCTAATCCAGCCAAGATCCAAGTCATCCGTGACTCACCAACCCCAACCACACTCAGTAATCTTTGGATCTTCTTAGGCCTTGCCAATTTCTACCGCAGGTTTATGTTTGGATTCTCCCATATTGCATGGGCCCTTAGCCAAGTAACTAGGGGTTATGGTAAGGAAAAATTGGTGTGGGGCCTATCCCAACAAAAAATGTTCGATGATATGAAAAAATGCTTTTGCTTAGCCCCAGTGCTTACATTACATGACCTGCAACAACCCTTTGAGATCGAGATAGATGCTTCAAACTATGTTGTGGGCACAATCCTCACTCATCACGACCACCCCATGGCCTATCATAGTGAGACACTATTAGATGTTTTATGCAAGTACCATACTTACAAAAAATAAATGTACTCCATTATGAAATCCTCTCACCAGTGGAAGCATTACATTCTCGAGAAGGAGAAAATCATCCACATTGATCATAATACGTTGCAGTTCATGCAAACACAAGACAAATTGCATAATGACCGCCATCAGAAGTGGTCCACATATTTGCAGCATTTCCACCTCAACATCAAGTATAAAATAGAAAGTACCAACAGAGTCATTGATTGCCTCATCCAACCTCCAGTCGCGACACTCACCAAAGTGATAAACTCTTATTTCCACGAGACCTCTGGATGGCCCCACCTGTATGAGACAGATCCTGACTTCACTAACACCTACCAGATGTTGGGTGCAAACACAACTGTCACTAATTTCCATCTTCAGGATGGGTTTTTGTTCCATCTGGTCCATCTCTTCATTCCATCAAGTGAGCAAGAGAAGTTGATTTGGTAATCCCACTATAGTCGGGTGGGAGGGCACTTCGACGTGGAACAGACAATGGCAGTGTTGCAGTGACATTTCTACCAGCTGAAATTTTGACAAGATGTTAGCAAGTATATATGGTCCTACATTGCTTGCGTTATTTCCAAACCAAGCACTAAGAAAAAAGGCATGTACACTCCTCTGCCTACTTCTGATAGGCCTTGGGAATCCATCTCAATCGACCACATGTTGGGCCTTCCGTCCACCAAGTGGGGAAATCACTGTGTTTTTGTGGTGGTTGATCACTTTTCCAAGATGGCAGTTTTGGTCACCTGTAAGAAGAAAATCACAGCAAAATCCATTGCCAAGATCTTATTTGAATGAGTGTGGGTACACTTTGGTATCCCAAAAAACATTATCTCAGATCGAGACATTTGGTTCCTCAATACATTCTAGTCGAGCCTCTGGTCACTGTTGGACACCAAGCTCACCAAGTCCACTGCCTTCCACCCCTAGATGGATTGGCCAAACCGAGTTCATCAACTGGATGATCGTGCACATCCTGTGCATGTACAATTCCAAACACCCTTGCACCTGGGATGAGATTCTTCCCTATGTTCAACACTGCTACAACAGAGCCATACATAGCTCCACTGACCACAACCCCTTTCAGGTGGGGTTGGGATTCAACCATTGGGTCCCATGGATGTTTCACTACCCCTTGCGGCCACTCGGGAAAACTCATCACATGCTCCAACTGAAGCGGAAAAAGACACCCAGTTCATTGAGTGGATCCAACACATCCACCAACAGGTTTAGGATATTTTACATAAGTCCAATTCTAGGTACAAGCAATGCCATGATCAACACTGGGTGCCACACCAAGTTTAGGTGGGAGACAAAGTTTGGTTTCACTTGCAGAAAGAATGTCTTACAAGGCCTCATCGGAAGGTTTGTCCAGTCTGTTATGGGATTTACTCCATCACCAGGGCTGTGGGTGACAATGTTTTTGAGCTCAACCTTCCCCCCTTCCTTGGCTTGCACCTAGTGTTCAATGTGGACCTCCTTCAACCTTATTTTCGACTATTATTGGACACCTTAAAGATAGCAGAACAATTAACACCAACAAAGCTCAATATTAACTGAATGGAACATGCATCCACTGATCATATCGTGGAAACACAAGTCAAGGGCACTCGTCGATAGAGGATCCATCTTTATCAAGTTGTCAAAGTAGGGCAACTTTTGCACCAAGGAAAGTGGCTCACCCAGGGCCAAATTCAGTAGAAATTTCCTCATCTGATGGGGCACTCAACGCAATGGAGACCATTTCTTCCTAAGGGGAGAGGATTGATCTAGGAGGATCTCGGTGGCCATATATCTTGTCCAACTGACTCAAAATAGTTTTTTTAAAACTTACTATTTTTAGCAGTTTTTTGGTTCATGAACTTTCGGGGCCATTTTGAGGGCCTAAACAATGCTTTTTCATGATCATGAACCTCAATGATAGCTCAAGACTTTGATTAATCCCCATAAATGAATCTCCTCTTCAATACCTTTCCAATGAGCTATCCTTCACCCTAAACGGAGATCGTATGGAAAAGTTACGACCCTGGGAAGTTGATGTACTAACTTACCCCAACGAGGCCCACATGACTTTTGGAAATTTATCTCTGAGGGTTAGATTTTTGGATGTCTAGGGTTTTGACATTCAGGTTTATTTTAAAAAGGCCTTCAGAGCCTCATTATAATCATATTCTTGTGAATGAGCGTAATTGTCACATCTCTTCTTAGAGATAAGCTGACACCATTCTAGCAAGCTTGTTTGCAGTCTGCACTTTACAATTTTCAGCATATTTCTTATTTAATAGAAGTCAAGTTTTATTGTATCTATGTTATTGTTCACTATGTCTTTGTGTTAACATTATGAATCTGTGGTTTCATTTCTTTTCTCTCAAAAATCTGGATCAACATCCTTTCTTAACCCCACAATAAATTTCTTTTGACCAACATTTATTAATCCTAAACATTTGTTTTTGTAAATAAAAAAGTTATATTTCCTTAAATCATCATCAAAATAGTATACATGGAAAAAATAGGGTAGTCTGGCGGTGAACTTGATTTGTTGCATCCCGTCTCATTTCAAAGATAAGTTGCAGATGCTCCTGTGAGAAGAGCCATATGCTAGGTGACATTGGTGTTGATGCTACAGTTGGTTGAGGTTCACCGACAGGTGGAGCCTCCTCTTCTTGCTCCGTGGTAGGAATCTCTTGTTCAATGGGGCAACTTTCCATTTCTAGAGAAAAATCGCCTTCCATGGAATGATGTTCAAAAGTGTGGGGTGGAGTCAGTATGTCGGAGGATGAGAAGAGGAACGACTATGGAAGTGCCTAAGGAGGAGCCTGAGGGAACTCTTCCTCAACATAAGCCATGGGTTGATCAACGTCTAGCCAATTTTGAGAAGAGTTGGGTGAATTATTCAAGGAAGGACCAGTAGGGTGAACATTAGAGATGGGGGGCGTAATCGGTTTAGCAGAGGGGTCCGGATGATGGTGTCAAGCAATAAAGTTGTAATAGGTCATCCCTTTCTTGGGATTTCCCCTTTCTCGTGGCATTGGGAAAGATGGGGAAAAATTGGCAACCAGGAGTAGGAGAGGAAACCCAAAGGATAAAAAACCAGAATGGGAGGGAGAAGCCAAAGTTCAGACCTGATCAGGAACAAGAGCAATATGAAAATTTCTAATTCTTACCTCCATAGTAGTTGTTGAATTTATAGTGGAGAGTGCCATTATGGTCGAGTTGATAGCACATAGTCAACTTGTACTAGGCCAAGTAGACTTCAGCTCACATTTTAAAAGCCCCATTAAAGCTTGCTTCCAACGCAGGTGCACCACCATTCCCATCGAGTGAATGCTACTTCTGCAGAAGGGACTGAGGGAAGGGGTGGCGTCTTGGCATATTAATTTTCTAGCTCGCACATTCTCCAGTTGTCACCCCATCTGAGGGAGGACAGTCCTTGAGTGAAATATCCATACAGTGAAGCAATAGTCGAGAGTTGATGAGCCTCGATCAGGATGTCCTCTACTTGAGATGAGATGCCTTCATTAGATAGTTTATCAACCACCTTATTTTATTCTCGTTGCACGTGAGAGGGGATAAGGGTGAGAGAAGGTCAGAGAAGATTGCATATGGTTTCATGAGGACTGAGAAGGCACCAAATTAGGGAGACTTTGGTAGGATCTTATCCATTGATGAGTTTGGTGGCAAGCGAGATAATTACTTGGGAATCCCCTTCTATGATTAAATGGTTTAGATTTAAGCTAGTGGTTGATTCCCCTTATGAGGCCCCATATCTCTACAAAATTATTAGTTTCATGGCCCAAGTGCCCTGCTAATATGTAATTGATCTACCCTATGTTGTCTCAAAGCACTACTTCAAATCTTATAGGACCGAGATTTCCCTTTGAAGCCCCATCAAAGTTTAATTTAACAAATCCTAGAGGGGGGCAATGCAAATAAGAGGGGTTGGGGGACAAGGAAGTAAGATGAAGAGTATTGTTGGGTGAGGTACTTGGTAATTTGAGCTTCCAATTTGAGAGGATGATGGATTCTTGGGGATTTCAAGCGAGGTCTTCTTATGTCCAATGCTGAGCATGAATGGTTTCATGTACATTTCCGAAAATATTTGAGTAGATGTGAGAAGGGGAGGAGGTTTGGGAGTGAAAGATACGTCTATTTCACTCTTTCCAACTTTTCCATACAATGAAGCCTGGTAGTAACTGGCATATCCTAGTCAAGATTGGATTAATGTAAGTCATGGCTCCCTAGTTCTCAATGGTTTTTATGATGTTGTCTCTTGCTATGTTGGTTTTCCTCATGATCTGAGAAGCCTGATCCCAAATCTCCCCACTGATGGAGCACTGATTGAGTAAATTATCTATTGACTCTTACTTTTTTTGACATATATTAAAAATTGAGGTTCTAATAAATCCGCGTTTCCTGATATTGTCTGAGGTAAGGATTTGATTTTGTACCATGAGCCATAGAAAACTTGAGACCTTCAACCACAATTTTGATCTCCATATAATATGCCAGATATTCTCTTTTGGTTGGATATGGAAATTCTCCTAAAGTATGTAGGCTTCTTTAATTGTGAACATACCCAGGGGGAGTGCCCCCATCGGAGAATGTTCGATCTATTTCTGATGCGAATTTTCCTCTGGGAAGAAATGGTATGCCAAGGTTGCAAGTCACAATCTGTAGGAATATGGAGGTCACGATGAAGTGTTTTCCAAGTTCTCCAAGGGGGATGATGGGATACATTTAACTAAAGGTCTGCTACCTTGAGGTGATCCATCTATTGCATATGATTCTGGAGGGGGTGCATGTTGTGCAAGGAATGAAATGGAGTTCACTATTTCCATGATTTCATCTAAAATAGAGCATTATGACCATCCTGAATTTCCCAGAATGCATGCTCATGAATGAGAGGTCGATTTCGCCAGGTAGAATTCCAAATATTAGAGCCTTGGATCTGATCATTGAGCCTAATTAGATGTGCCTCATTGATGTGTGGGGCATATTTTTTCTTCCAAATCTTGGCCCAAAGATTTGTTGGGTACTTGAGCCAATGCCGCCAGAGTTTAGCGCATGTCATGTTGTTTAACTTGTTTGGGTCCTTGAGTCCAAGTCCTCCAATGGATTTTGGCTTGCCAACTTTCTCCTAGCTAACCAAAGCCCATTTTTCGCCAAGATCATGACCATGCCAGAGGAAGTTCCTCTACCAATTTATGATGGTTTTAATGACATATTGTGGGTCTTCAAGAGATGAGAAAAGGTAGATCGAGATATCTTGAAGGAACGATTTAATGAGAACCAATATTTTTGCAAGGTTGAGGGATCTAAAATTCTAGTTGCTCAGGCGATTAGAGAGAAATAAAAGAAGGGAGTCCCAAGAGATGTTTTGAGCAGCTGCATCATAGAGGGGAATGCCAAGGTAGTTGGGCAGATGGGAGCTATTGGGTATACCCATAAGTCAAGAGATGTGTTGTTGGACAATGGGTGGAGTGTTAAAGAAAAGAAGTTGGGACTTATTCAAATTAAAGGTTCTGCTAGGGGCTTCACAAAATTTGGTGAGGATAGTTTTGAGTTTAATGGATTCCTGAGAAGTAGGGGTGTTCATTAAAAAGGTATCATCCAAAAACTAGTTATGATAGGCTGCATGTTGCATTCTGTGTAGAGGGAGACCTTGAAGAGATCCATCCTCTCTTATTTCTCTTTGGAGAAGATGAAGGAGAGGATGGGTTTCAGTCGGAGGGAGATAACTTTAGTAATGGTTTTGTAGATGACATTGCATAGTGCAATGGGTTGGAATTTCTTCAGGTGAGTGACTCATTCTTCCTTTGGAATAAGAGTGAGGAAGGTAGCATTGAGAGCAGAGAGGACTTTCCATGAGGTCCTAGAATCCTCCACAAGTTGCCAAACCTATTCTCTTATCAGCGGCCAACATAAATGAAAGAAGTCGGTTGTGAATCCATTTTGTCCTGGTGCCTTCCCCAAGGGTATTTCCTTGACAGCCCGATCCACCTATTCCTACGTAATTGGTCTCATCAGGGCTTGGTTTTATTCAGGAGTGATGAGGGTTGGTATATGTTGAGTTACTTTATTTATGGTCGAGGTTTTGTCAATGGGAAGCTCTGATAAGAGTTATTTATAGTATATTACCAACTCAACTTATATTCCATCATGGTCCAAGATTGGGTTTCCCTGTTCGTCTTTGAAGTTTTGTGATGCGGTTGATGTAGTGTATGTGCACCATGGAGCGATGGAATAATTTTGTATTCCTCTTCCCTTCTTTGATCCATTGCACTCTGGATTTATGTTTCCTCCTATTTTTTTTGTTCCTTGATGTTGTTCATGAGATTGATTCTAAGGCTCAAATAATAATGTCAGGCATCAAATGTTTTAAATGAAATGTTTTAATGAATGACTTGTCTACCTTCAGTTTTATGAGAAATGGTCTTTAAATGAAATTAATAATAGGAAAATATAGAGGTTGTATCTCGTTATCTGAGTCACAATTATAATATCAAATGATGTAGGAAGAGTTACAAAACTGTTAAGAAAATTCAGGTATCAATTACAGATAAGTCTCACCTTGTTTGCAGTAGAAGAAAAGTAAAAGACGCACCCTTGAATAAGATATAAAATGCAGTAATTCACACAGATCACATGTCTTTTTTTACTCACAGTAATAACAGAGGAAATGTTGTTTACTAAATGAACTCCTGGTATAATATGATTGCAGTAGACATAATATTAAATTGCAATCAATCACTCTTCAAGAATTATAGAAATGAATTCAGAGAAATGGAAACGCAGAAGGAACACATAACTCAAATTGAATGAAACTTAGAATCTATGTCTACACTTGTATTAATACTCAAAAAGAGTTTCTCTATTACATTCGGAAAGAGGCAACCTTGAATAGATCTTAAATCTATGTATTTATACAAAATCTGCCACAACTGAAAACCGTTGGACTTCTTACAATATTTTACTAAAAATAGAATACATCTAAATAAAACAACAATGTGTAAATATTGATGAGTTTCTCTAGCGCTTTCCTCTGTCTCTTCATTTGCTGGTAGAAGCGATCATTTTCCTTAGACCTTTGGGTTGGGTACACATGTCATTGAGGCCACCTCAATCATTCGATTTATTGTCTTAGTCGTTTGATCATGTTTCCATCTATCCCTTTGGGTGTGTTCAACGGGGAAATGAATTACAATCGAGGTCATGGGGGGGGGGATAATCAGATGAATAGCTGTTCAAGGATAAATTTGTGAGTGCGGACACAGACCAATCTCCACAGATCCACCCGGATCTGGAACAAACCGTGACAGAATACTACTCTTTCCCTAGTTCTAAAGTGTTGAATGGACAAGAGAGGAAGGATGATATACTTACTTGTGAAAGCTCTCCTTATCTCTGTTGATCCTCGCTCCGCTACGATGCTCTTGCGTCATCCAATCACAAAAACACAAACCAATCACAACAAAAGCATTAATATGTTCAAAACTCTAGACTATACATGTGATCAAGGAATCATGTAATAAGATGACATCATCATTATGGGAAAGGGACATATTCATGTATTATATTAACTGAAAGAGAAATATA
>ML812015.1:119953-130149 GCA_009831015.1 Picea engelmannii
AGAAGGATCGAGAACTTATTCGTTTTCTCCATTAAGAATCATTTCCGCACCCTGACCATTTACACAGTGCGGAAAGTCCGCAGTCTGACTGAATGCAGCCTGCGGAAATAAAGCATTTCCGCAGGACAATATATATGCAGCCTACGTACTGTCTTCAAAAGAGTGATTTTGAGAAACTGACAAGTGTAACTTTCTTCATGAAAATGATCTTAAAGAAGAGCTAGATCTTCTATCACCATGTCATTATCATGTCATCATCTTGATAACCAAAAATGTGGATAACAATAGCACAGTGTTGGCTTGTCAATGGATTGATAATGGTCATAGGGAAGAGTAATTGTCTATGGAAATAATGATGGGGGAACAAGTGTCCAATGATGAGGTGGGATGAGTGGAGGTTAGAATGTGGGTGGTAGGGATAGACAAGGTAAGTGATTGTTGGAAGGTGAAAGGTAGAGAGGGTGGAATGGATGGACACTATGCATGTTTTCTCATTTTCTCCCAGATACACTTGCTTTTTCCAGTTCAATGCATTGGGTGCATCTATCCATCAATGGTATCATGAACTTTGAAGGCTCAATCCTCTCATTTACTTCGAAGGCAAACAATTTCTTTTGTATTTGGGGAAACTTTTCCGGAATCTTGTTTACTTCTTGGACTGTGGCATGGAACCACAAACTTGGGTAAACCAACCATTCATTAATTTTTAAAAGATTGTTTTGGCTCATTTTGTCAGATGGTTGCCTGAATAGCTTCCTTGTTCTTTCTAGAGCTTTGTTGGTTCATTTCTATCTCAATTTTCCCCAGAGCCTCTGAGATATTTTTCCCCTCAAACTCAATCAATTTTTTTTTTAATGATGACAATGCCTCTAGACAAACCTCGTTCACCTCTCTGGCAAGTTTCTTGCCTTCTCCCAGATTTGTTTCTCAGGCCTTTAGGGTCATTTCGTCTCTTACTTGTTCAGAATAAGAGAGAAGAGGAAAATCAGGGCCATTAGCTTTCTGCATCAATATGAGAACTTATTGAAACTTAGATCGGGTTGATAAGGCCTCTTTTTCCTTGACATAGATATCTTTTAGAGAAAGGTCTACTGCCTGATAGAATTTATGGATGGAATCTAATTTTAGATAAAGTTCTTGCTGGGAAACTTTCAGCTTCTCATTGATTTCCGATGCTTGAGTTCCAAAGGCCAAAATGTCTATCGCCGTGCCCTCTGTTAGGGTGAATCTGGCCTCCAAATTCTCTATCAACTCGCCACACCGAGTGACCAGATCTTGGCTGGTCTGTGAACTCTAGTGGAGAAGATAAAGGTTATCTTGTAGTTGTTTGATTTGTTGCCGATCACTAGCCCTGATTTGCTCAAAATCCTGGTTCATTCTTCTTCTGATAGTCTGCTCTGTAATATATATCTGATTTTGCAAGTGTTCTACCAAGATACACTTATGTCGTAATTGTTCGATCAAATTGTCCACCGACCATTGACTGGCAGTGGCAAAAGCACCTAACAAACCTGCAACTTATTTTGCAAAATTTGGACCATCATGGTCATTCCCGTCATACACCAGCCTTTTCCTTTTAGTGATGAATCCATCCTTTTGGTGAGATTATCTTTTCACGATAGCCTTTCGTTTCTTGCTGAAAAAGAAATCTGATGGAGGCATCTCTTTGGGCGAGATAGGAGTAAGGTCACCTATGAAAGTGAGTCATGAATTAGGATTTCCGAAGATGGTTTGTAGATGGGTTAATGATGCAATGGGAGAGGCAATTTTGGTGGAATGTTGTTGTCCTGTTGTATTCGGGGTTCCAATAGGAGCTTCTGGTGTGGAATGAGAGACAATTTGTCCCAGATTCATGAAGGCCTCGAACTGTGTGATCACCTGTGGATCATTTAGTCCTGATAGTGACGTTATTATCTCCTTAAATAATACCTCTGGGCTTGTAGGGACCTTTTTGTCTTTGTGTTTAGTGGAGGATATTGGCTCAGATATTATAGACCTAGCTTCCTGTGAAAGAGGTGCAACTATTGAATCTCCCTGTAGTATATTTGGCAGATTGGTCCACCTATGTTTATGAAATCTGAGGAAACTAGTTTATTGGTATGGGGGTAGGGTCAAGAATATTCTTTGGACTTCCTCATAATATCTAACTCCCATAAATATTTCATCATAAGGATAATTCTCATGCATGTACCACTTCATGTTAAATTGATCCAGATGGTTTTCCACTATCTTATGTGGATCATGTTTCTTGAACTCGATGTCAACCAATTTGACATCCTCCAAGGTTGCAGCCTCAAATTTAGAGTGGCCAAAATCCAATAATGTAAACATGCCAACTTGAATGGGGAAAGTCAGCCAAACCTTTTTCTGAGTTGATTTCAGCTCCTTGTCAATACCTCCTGGCACTGTCTAGTATGCCACTTCTTTGCACACCATCCTTTCGGGAAAAAATTGTATGAGAGCATGAGGAGGAACTGAGAAACAAAAAACTCTAATGTAGGAGAAATTCTCCTCAATGAACTAATCTGTGAGCTTGCCTAGGTTTCCCATAATCCTGTCTGAAATTCGAGGAGGCGGGTGACCATAAATGGCTATGTGAACAGGTACTATGACATTGTGACATATTTCACAAAATAAATCCTTGGATTTCTCCTCCCATAACTTGGAGTGATAAAAATGAATAGGTTCAGAACTGGTCAGGATCCAACTCCAGTTCATCAAGGGAAAACGGGTCATGAAACAGATGGCATCCATAACATATGCTAACATGTAAATAGGGGCATGCTTCCCTTTTGATTTTGTTGTTTTATAATCAACGATTTCCTTGGCCAAATTATTCAGCAACATTTTGGCCCAATTGAAAGTGTAACCCTCAGCTACCTCATTCATGATGGCTACCCACTCCACCGAGAAATGTGTAGGGATCTTCTTCTCGAACATGTGACAGATCATCATGGCTACATACATCATATGAGCATCTAAATACGTTGTGGCATACGTACCATGAGCGTTGGTTCTGAATTTCTCTAGATGTCCCCACTAGGTCTTGATTATATCATGAATGCTCCTGGTGTATTGGGTGCATTATTTTCTCTTGAACTCTCGAAGGAATGCGGCATTGTAAGTGTATTTAGGAGTAGGGGAGAGTTTGTACATTACCCGTAGGTGTTCTAGTTGGAAAGAGCCGACGATAACATGCTAGTGGTTGATGATGCTCCTGGTTTGGATGTCAACATGTCCCAAGGCCCAAATTATCATATCGTTGTAAGGAATGATTCTCGATCATGCAACTATCTTGTGAAACTCTAACTGTGCTATATGTCTAAGCTTATCTACATAAGAGTCATTGTCTTCTTCGATAGAGTCTTCTGGACAATTGATGATTTCATGTTCCAGGATCTCAAAAAATTGCGTCCAAGTTTTAATGGTGTCCATGACTCGCAGAGTAGTGTCTGATAGAATGTCTGCATTCGGGTTCGAATCCTCACCCGTTGCACCAATATTTTTTTCCATTTTTCGTAGCACCATAATCCTCAAGGAAACAGACTGAGCTTACATGTTACAGGGGAAGTTAGTGAGTTCTTCACTAGATAAAACTACTAATTGTGAATGGCGAAAATGATTTTGAAATTGAAGTTTTTTTATTCAAACAAAATTTCATCGATCTTCGTATAGCCTCATTGACAAGGAATTTATTAACCTTAATGGAATTGACTACCCGGTGATCCGAAATCCTCGTTTGAAATCATTATCCTTAATCGATCATAAATTCCATCAATACTTCGACGGTTTGCGTTCAAGATCTTTGGATGTGACATGGTGGAAACCTCTCAAATCTCGAATCCATGGAGGAGTTAATCTCAGAATAATCACTTTTAAATCTTAATTAATCGTGTTTAAATTTAAGTATTTTGGAAGTTCGAACTTCATAGGTTTTGAATACAACACACGGGAAAATTTTCGAAATCCGAACCTGCAAAGTAATTAATTAACTCTTAATCGTGATTAACTTATGTTATTAAATGTTTTATTAACTCTTTGTTACTCTTTGAAATGTCCAATACTTCGGCATTTTGAAACTTCGGTGATTTGTGAACTCACTCTTTGTTAAACTCCCGAAGGGACATCTCCTAGAGTGACGTGGCAGAGATCACGTCATTCTGGATGACGTGTTAAGAAGAAAGAGGTGTCACGTGTCACTCGAGAGCATGTGGATCATCTAATGGAAATTTCAAAAATAAGTGTTATGTGTCATCTCATGAAAGATTTAAAAGACATGTTTCCTCTAACTCACGTTCATGAGTTATTTAGGATTTATTACAAGCTATTATTTTCAGGTTTTGGAGCTTCAAGGTTTTTACTGTTCAGACTTGTTGGAATATCCGAAGCGCGGAGCTCCGAAATGACCGTTAGAGACTTATTCTTTAAAATGCAGGCAACTCCAGAACTTTAGAGGTCATTAGGATCGTTTGATCAAAATAAGAAAACTCATCAATGACAGATATTGTACGCGCTTTATTATTAAATAACAAGCAATGATATTGATTTAAAATTAAAAGGCCATTTTCCAAGTTTTTTCTTTCTTTGGGTAAAATTTTATTCCTAAGAGGTGAAAAATATAAAGCTCAAAAGTTCAAAATTGTGTGTGTTCCAACATAGGCTCCATCTGGGGATTGTGGCTCTTTGTGAGGCGCGAAAGAATAGTAGACCAAGTGCCTTTATTGGGTAAATGGAGTCATTATTACTTTTTTGAAAAACATTTTCTAGTTTTATTCAAGAATTAATGATTCATAGAAGAACGAACTTAACTAAATCTTGAAAACCTTCGAAACATACTCAATTATTGATCTTAAGTTAAGCTATTTAAAATTTCATTTTCTTAAAATTGATTTTAGAATTGTTTAAGATAATCAAAATAGCTTTACCTGAAATATCAAACTCCGACCGACTTCGCTTGCATCAAGGTTAAGCAGATGTAACAATTTATTTAGGGAATCTCGTTGACGGGCAAAATTGATCGTCCGTCAACTGGAAGAATGAGTCTGGTCCGGGGTTGTCTAAGTAACCCAAGTTGTTTGGTATGACTTGTTCTGATGAGTTTAATGGCTCCGTTAGCCAATCTAAAATCCTAAAAGAAAAAAAAAACAAAAGAAAGAAATAATTAACTAATTACTAAACACTGTATATATATATATATATATATATATATATATATATATATATATATATATATATATATACATATACTCTAATATAACCGATGTAGGTGTATTTAAGAATAAAATATACAAATCTCACTTATGTACATCATTTACAAAATGCAAGTTTTAATCGAAACTTACGAAATCAATGTGAAAATAGTTTCTTTTAAAAAGCAGATAAAGAAAGCACATTTAAATCTTTTATGTTTTCTTTTATAAATCTAACTATTCTTGAATTGAATAAACTATGGAATGCAGGCATGCAGGTAGTCAAAAGATGAACCAAACATTCTGGTTTCATTAATATGTAAATGAAAGAATTAAGAAATACAAAAGAGCTAACATGTTTGTTAGTTAGTGAGGTGTATCCAAGTGTCTGTATGAGTGAAGAACATCCAACTGCCGCGTCCAAGAGAGAAATATGCGATGAACTTTATGACTGTTCTAAATAAATTCAAAACATGTATTGGTAGTTTAGGTTTAATGGCAAAGGAGGAAACACAACTATAACCCTGTGATCTTATAATTGCACATAATTATAGCAAGATAAATTTGAAAGTAACTTATGCATTTCATCATTCGATTAAAATTCAAAGATAAACCCTATCATTCTAATTGGAGATATGATCACAGTATTTATATCTAGAGCAACAAATTATAGGCAATATTTATAATATAAATATCCCAAACATAATAGATCATTAAGTCTAAAGCTATCAGACCCATTAATGTATTAGGATTAACAAAACATAAATGAAAACATCATTAACAAAAGGCTAAAGCCAAAATGCATATATGTTGTTTCATTAAGTCTTGGAATCACTCATCCATCTTCTGCCCTCAGCCAAGATGATTTCCATTACAAAATATGGAGTATTTAAAGAGTTTGTGAAAGCAAAACTTCCTATATTCTAAGATAGGATCATATCTCAAAAAGATCTAAAAGTTACAAATATAGAGGGCCTAAAGCCACTCATTATCAAACTATATCTTCAAAATTTATGAAATTTTTCTCCTATTTACAAAATAAGCAAAAAGGAGATAGCTAATCAACTAAGTCCAGCATGTTCCATCCCATAAGATCAACATCAAATACATCCTATCCTGAAAAAATAAAATGAGCAAGTCAATATTTTATTAACTAACAATTCCTAAATTTTATATGAGAAATTGACTTGGCAACAAACTAATTTTTAGAAAAAGATAAGCTACAGGTTTATGTAGCTAGCTACAGGTTTTTGTAGCTAGTCTAAAATAGTAAAAAAAAATAACAAAAAATGAAAATGAAATCTTTTATTTTTTAAAACATAATAAATATAAATATAAATAAATAAATAAAAACATTTACTATTCCAACAATCTGCCAAAGAGACACCTAATAAATCCGAATTTAAAATAATGAAATTGGTTGAGTATTATCCAACCTTCTTAATCTTCTTGTTTGCCAAATTAAAACCGAATTATTGATTTGTTAATAAAAATCTGATCATACTAATTAATAGGAGGGTTTTTATCTTTTAATACATCTAAAACTTCCTCCCATTATTTTTTGAACATGAAATCAGACCATGGCTTTCTCCCAATGGGTTTCAAACTGCAACAGAGAGTAGATCTGTGATAGCATAGTTTTTTTGTGGATGAACACACAATTTTTCGACAGCAGGGTTAAACATGCAAGATTTGGATTTTTTATTGATATCGGGAGGCAAATTCTACTGCATTCTCATAAACAGAGGAAGGTCATATATAACTTGGAACCCAGTAAAACCAATAACAATCTTGGATCTTTGAACAAAACAAACAAAAACGCTTACCTCGGCCGTAAATAAATTCTGATATTTTTCCCTCCAAAGAACGAGTTGTATCTCTGAAACTATATCGTTTCTGAAGAATCTTCCCTTGATGAAGGTAAATGGCCCCATTTCTGGAATGGGTTTTAAAGGGTTTTGGCTAATTCGTAATGCTTTGCTTAGAAATGCTCCCGCAAAAACGTGTCTTTGGCATGCAATTATGGGGTTTTAAAAACAGAAAACTCAGAGTCATTTGGTTGGATTCGCTTCACAGGTGCCATAATGCAGCAGGGGCGAATCAAAATGGTTCTATGTTTGGATGGTAGGATTAAAAGGGATAAGTCTGAGCGGATACCATGAAAACAAAATATGCAAAAAACCTGTGCGATCATAACATACACATGAAGGTCTCGGTTATGGAGTTTGAACACTTCTGGCAATGAAATCCCCAAGTACATAGCACTACACAAACCCTTAACTGGTAATGAGAAACCTATCACTTCATCTTGCCAGCCAAAACAAAGTACATGATACGGTTCTGGTGTGTTTAATTCCCACGACATGCAATGGATATAATCGATTTGCAAAGGGTTGGAATGGATATGTTTTAACAATTCAAAATGCGAATAGATTTTTGGTATAATAGTTGATTTACAAAGGATTCAGACACATAAGCTTACAAATCCAATATGCAAAATGACATAAGTATTATATCGATATTTGATAAACTCAAAAAATCATTCAAGTAAGAGACATGAGGTAGATGTAAGCACATTGAACCTTTTGGAAACCAAGCTTTGGATAGGGTTATAATGCGAAATTAAGTTTTAATGCTTGATTCATGCTTACAGTCATGAATCAAGCATGAAAACGCAAGATGAAAAATAAAACAAGAGTAATCAAGCATTCTTTTATAACCCAATAATCACCCTCAAATAGTGATATTTACAGGATGAGGTGATGGCAGCTACATGAGGTGTTATTTGTCATTAAAAATAGCAAAAACATGTAGGGCTGCCAACAAATCCTTAGTTGGTTCAAGATATAAATATCATCAGAAAGAGAACTAGATGACATAGTATGTTATATGGACATGTATGACAACCTTATATATATATCATAGATATTGCTTCATTGCTAGAGAGCCTATTCAGTACCCCGATGAAGTTATCCACTTCTCCCATTGAATTTCCTTTCACCACTTCAATTATTACTTTTGTACTTTGCTGAGATGAGGACAATCATTATATGAATTTCCTTTCATCATCTCTTTTGGACAAGATGGGGGAAAACACATTATGAATTTTCTTTCACCATATGTCTTATAATTTAACATTTTGAAGTGGGGGGAATCAATCTGTATATATCATACAAGGGATGATATCTGTTTAAATTTTTTGATAAGAAGGTCTGTCAACGATTTTAAGAATACTCTGAAACTAACTTTCTTCCAAATTTCAATACACCTTCGCCTATAGGGAGAAATTTATGGGAATATTAATATTTTCAGGGATCAACCTTGAGCGAATTAGTGAGTTTAAAGTCTGATAGAAGAGCTAAAATTATCAGGATTAGCCTAGACATACTTTTTCAATTGAAATCAAAGGAGCATAAAGATGTTCACCTAACCTTGTTTTCAAAATATGTTTTTGAGTTCTCAGAGTCAAGGTGAGTTTCTTTCTTTCTATGAAGATTGAGAAAGGATGAATAAAAACTGAAGTGGATAAGAACTTGGGGATAGGAAAAAGTAACCAAACTAAGGATTTGAAGAACCTAACACAAAAATCCCAATCCCACATAAGTTTGCATATTTAATTCAGACTTCCTTCTAGCTTATTTATTTTTATTTTATTTTTAATTTAGAGATGGCTTTAGAATTTATCAATATGACACTTTAAGTTGTAATTTTATACCTCTCTGATTTTTAGGTCGGTGATAGTATTATTATGAGTGAAACTTCTTTCCCATTCATTTCAAAGAATTCACTAAAAAATTTATTTGAACTAGAAGGGTAGGAGCTCATACATTGTTTTCCTTTTGAACTTTCAACCAGGCAGATCATTAATTCATCACCTGTTTTGAGAGAAATCGAATGTTTGAAAAATGAGTGTCGAATTATTATTCAGCGTCACCTCCTGTTCAACAACATATATTATGCAAAAGGGATAAAATGCAAAATGTCAGAAAATCTCATAGAATAGAGATGGTATGTGATACATATGTTTTTATGTTTTGTTTCAATGATGTCAAGCAATCATAATTTTATTGAAAATATTTACAACAAATGATCAAATGACTTAGATAATTTACAAAAGAAAAGAAAATTTGAAAATTAAAATAGCGAATGTCAATCCAAATGGATGTATACAATGGAAATCTGAAATATGACTACTGCATGAAATGTTTTAAGGAACGTCCGTTGATAGGAGCATCAAGAATTTATCCATCAAGATTTTCGAGTGGGAAAGATTTTTTCCCTCAACAACTGCGATTTTGAATGGTCTGAACTGTTGGTTGTGGAGCCTGATTATCTTCTTGATTTAGAGGTCTTTTACTTTCAGTCGTGTTTATACCCCATGAAGTATTTACACCCCAGAAGTATGTACACTCTTCCATGTGGAGGAGTGCAAAGGGGGGGTACCCCCTCTGCGGGGTTCGGGGGGGCTATCCCCTTGGCTGGGGGTCTGGGAGAAAGCGGGGGTTCAAGGGCGAAGCCCCTGAAGCAAAAATTGTCTTGTAAAAGTATATTGTAATTTCATTGTAAATTTGGACCGTTCTTTATAAGGTCATTGTTATCCACATTTTTGGTTATCGAGATGATATTATGATTATGTCATGATAATGGAAGATCAAACTCTTCATTAAGAACTTTTTCCTGAAGAAGGTTACACTTGTCATTTTCTCAAAATCATATTTTGAAAATAGTTCGTAGGCTGCATATATACTCTCCTGCGAGAATTCTTCATTCCTGCAGGCTGCATTCAGCTTGAATGCGAACTTCTCGCACTGTGTCAATGGTTAGAGTGTGAACATGTTTCTAAAGGAGGAAAATAGATAAGTTATCGATCCTTCTATAAGGAATCTTCTAGAAGGGTGAGTTGGAGTTCGAATGGTTGGCAAGATACTGACTTTCCAGATATCTTGGGATTATTCCCTATCCAAGTAACTAATCAATCTTCTCCTATATATTGAGGAGATTGCTCAT
>ML812015.1:157410-193478 GCA_009831015.1 Picea engelmannii
AGAAGGAATCTTCTAGAAGGGTGAGTTGGAGTTCGAATGGTTGGCAAGATACTGACTTTCCAGATATCTTGGGATTATTCCCTATCCAAGTAACTAATCAATCTTCTCCTATATATTGAGGATATTGCTCATGGAAATGGTTAGAAGAGAAGAGAAGAAGCAAGCTAGCAAGAGATTGATTGGAGAATTGGTGCAAGACTGTATGGAGGATTGATGCTACAATAGCAAGAGACAACAGCAAGGTCATCATATGTGGTTGAACTTCTTCATGCATGAGCAAGTGTGTGTGTCAAAGCTAGGAGCCATCGAAAGGAGACCTACGACATCAAGGCTCAGGTTGTAAGTTTCTCTTTCATTAATGCAATACAGTAATATGTCCCTTTCCCATAATGATGATGTCATCTTATTACATGATTCCTTGATCACATGTATAGACTAGGTATTGAATGTATTAATCTGCATTTGCTGTGATTGGTTTGTGTTGTTGTGTTTGGGACGACGCAAGATCATCGGAGCAGAGAAAGGAACAACAGAGATTAAAGGAGAGTGTTCATAAGGTATGTCTGTCATCCATTTCTCTTAGTTCATTTCAATAGTCTAGATCTAGGGAAAGGGTAGTATTCTGTCATGTTTTGTTCCAGATCCAGGTGGATCTGGGGAGATTGGTCTGTGTCCACACTCATGAATTTATCTTGAAACAGTCGTAGATGTAACGATAAATATTATGTTAGGGTTTTTTTCCCTAGAAGGCAACCCTCTTTTATGAGGGAAATGTATTGTGGCTATGTAGGTTGGCAAGTATTGTATTATGAGAGAGGAGACTGTGAGAGAAATAAGAGGAAATTACAGCGGGTTTTGTTGTAGGTTGTATCTCTTCATTTTGATGGATAATAATAAAGAAAGGACCTGGCAATTTCTCTGGTGGACGTAGCCCACACTGGGTGAACCACGTAAATCTGTGTCTCTCTTATATTGTGTATCTTCTGTGTTTTATTTCCGCATTTGTTTTATTTTATTGCTCCGTGGTCCTGTTTTTCTAACATGAACCAGAGATGATCAAACTTGCCATATTCCCCTATATCTTATTTTCTATCCTCCCATTTTAAAACAAATCGCCTGGAAGAAACTCCATGTCTTTGGATTTTTATCAAAAAGGGCCTTCATATTGTCCTGATACTTTTGAATTTTATCATTCACTTCCACTTTGTTTTGTCAAACTTCGATGATTTGATTCATCCTTCTCGTAACGTCGTTTGGCTCTTCATTTGCATCCTGCCATAGTTTCATCATAGGAAGAAATAGATTGATATGAAGGACAATGTCAGTGCCATAAAGAAATTGTAAAGGAGACATACCTATCAATTTATTGGTTCCAATTCGGTTCGCCCATAGAGAATACTTTAGGTGGATATGCCAAGATTTTTTTATTTTCTGTCAAAACTTTTTTTTATTATAGTCATCAGGCTCTTGTTAGATGATTCATCCAATCCATTTAATTGAGGACAATAATTTGTGGAATGACCTAAAACAATATTATATTTCTGGCAGAAATCGATCATCGCCATAGACTTAAAAGATTGAGCGTTGTCAGTGACTATTTTTCGAGGACAACCAAATCTTGAGGATGTTTTCTTCCAAGAAGTTTATTACTATTGAATCTGTAGCATTCTGAGTTGGAATGGATTCAACCCATTTCAAAAACTAATTGGTAGCGGTTAGAATCCATCTATGTTGATCACTTGAGTCATGTGTATGGATTTCTCCAATGAAGTCTAGGCCCCATTGTTAGAAAGGAGCTTCAGATTTTACTGGGATTAAAGGTAGGGCAGGGAGCTTCTGCTTACCAGCAAAAAGTTGGCATGAATTGCAGGCTCTGACCCTTGCATTCACATCAGTAAATAATTTTGGCCAATAATATCCAGCCTTTAAAATCTTGTAAGTTTTTTCTCTCTGGGCATGATTCTCCCTGCATACTCCTTCATGGAATTCGTTAATGACTCCTTCTATTTCATCTTCTGTCAGGAAACATAACAAGAAACCTAGAGGGTATTTCCAGTACAACTTGCCATCAATAATGCAATACTTAATTGCATGTAGTTTTAAAGTCCTTTCTTTTGGAGGAGTCATGTTATTTGCGCATTGAAGAGTAAGGAGGTATGCAACAATATCACGGTACCAGGTAGAGGAAGAAAAATTATCTTCAATCTGAATCATAGGTTCCC
The DNA here is from genome assembly GCA_009831015.1 of Picea engelmannii. Taxonomy (NCBI): domain Eukaryota; kingdom Viridiplantae; phylum Streptophyta; class Pinopsida; order Pinales; family Pinaceae; genus Picea; species Picea engelmannii. The sequence continues at coordinate 159,633 of ML812015.1, forward strand.
GGTCATCAATTTACTTTATATCCAGGAGAGAATCATGTGATTTGAGGTTATTTATTCCAAGGGCTCTAAAATTTGATTCAACTAACATCCTCGCCAGACCTTGACCTTTGACTAGCTTGGTCGGTTTCACTTCTAGATCAAAATATTGAATTTTAGCCAACCATCTCCCTCTTCTTCCATCACTGTCTGGTTGAACCAAGATATCCTTAATAACGTTTGTTGGCACATAAGAGATTATTTTGGAGTGTAGGACATATGTTTTGAAATCTTTGAGAGCCTTCACCATTGCATAAGCTTGTTTTTCAAGTATATCATATCTTAATTCTACATCCCTGAGGCTTTTGTTGAAGAAGGCTATTGGTTGTTCGAATCATTCTTCGTTCTTTTGAAGGGGTATTGTTGCAACAATATGTTCAGAAGTGAATGAGAAGATTAAGAATTCATTTGTATAGTCCGGACTTGCTAGTACTGGTGCTTCCCCTATAGCTTTCTTGACACGCTCAAAATACGCTTTGGATTTTGCAGTCCATTTTACTTCGCTGTCCTTTTTTAACATATCTATAATCATTTTGATTATTTCAGAAAAGATGGGAATAAATCTTCTCAAAAGGTTGATCTTACCTAAAAAGGATTGACATTGTTTTCTTTTTCTAGGGATATTAATCATGTCAATAGCCTCAACTTACTTAGGGTCAACCTTGATTCCTTCTTTTGACACTATGTGGCCTAAAATCTTACCTTCTTGCATAGAAAAATGCGAGATTTTGGGATTAAGAGACAAACCAAATTTTCGACATTTTTCGAAGGTTTGTCTAAGGTGCAACAAATGTTCTATATCAGAATTGGAAAAAACTGTCAGATCATATAGATAAATAACATCAAATTTGTCTCTCTCACCAACAGCCGTGATATCCATTGCTCTTTGGAAAGTGGCTCCTGCATTCATCAAACCAAAAGACATTTTATCATACATAAAGGTTCCCCATAGAGTGCTAAATGCAGTCTTTTCTCTGTCATCTTCATGAACAATGATCTGATTATATCTTGAGAAACCATCAATCATGGAAATCCTGTTATCCCCTACTACCTTCTCTAGAACATGGTCCATCTTTGGGAGCGAGTAGTTATCTTTAAGAGACGACTGATTTAAGTTTCTAAAATCAACACAGAGCCTTATTTCATCGTTCTTCTTTCTAACAGGGACCAAATTGGCCACCCATTCAGAGTATCTAAGTGGAACAATGATTTTTTCATCGAGAATTTTCTTAACTTCCCTTTTTATCACTGGCAGGAGAATAGGGCTTATCTATCTAAGATTCTTCCTAGAAGGTTTAATACCACATTTTAAAGGAATATCGTGTTCAATAATAGAGGTATCGTAAGTTTTTAGATCATCATAAGTGTAACACACCCACTACGACATAATAAAATTTTCACTTTTCCTCAAGGGACAGAATCCCCAAAGTCCTACGGGGGCCTAGCACATGTTAGTTCTTCCTTGTTCACCTCCTTGTGATCTTGGGTTAGGACCACAATCCAAACAAACCAGACGCCTTTTCATGTTTTGTGACTCAGCGATACAAGTGAGTCCAATCTTAAAGGTAGAATGGCGAGGGGGCTCCAGAATGAAACCCTGGCCCTAGATCTGGGCGCGCAGATTCCAGCCATCTAGATCTACTCACTGCTTAAAAACCAAGCACAAGCTCCCTTTCTTTAGTCCCTATCTTTATAGGACCACATATGTGCCTAAATGCAAGCGCCTTTCACAACTTGCGACCTCGCGAGTCGTGAGTCAAAGACCCTCGAATTTTCTTCACCAATCGTCGATACCCGATATTCCAATATGGTATGGCCCCTTCTTATTAGCGCTCTCCACGCGTGACCACCGGATAGGCCTAACTACTAGCCTTTCTCATAACTTGCAAGTTCACGAGTTGAAAGGTTGAACCTCTGGGCCATTCTTTTACAAAATCCCGAGACGCGAAAGTCAGAGAAGGTTTGACTCCTTCCGGGCTTCTCGAAATTCACAACTTCGCGACTTGAGTTGTTGGGACTTTGTGCTCCTTTCTTACGAGAACCTGAAGTACGAGAAGTCAACAGGATGTTGAATCTCATTTCAAATGACATGTGTCCACCACCTGTCACCACTGCTCCCTCTCTCTGGGCATCCTATCGTCACACCACCTGTCAACCACATGGGTCCTACCAAGCGGACATGCCACGTGTTGCACAAGCTCTCGCAACTCACAAGCTCGTGACTTCTACAATTGAAATTGATTACCCTCAACCTCCGAGACCCCGATATGCGATATGGCAAGCAGATCCTCACTCAATGGTTGCTCCTACTTCTCACTGTTTGGGACTTCGCGACTCTAAGGGTTTGGCCTTCCACCTCCAAACTCACGAATCCCTGATACGCCATGTTTCGAGACATCCGATCCCATGGTTGTCCTTCCTCTTTGATCAACGGCCGAGATCACATCGGGATCTCATGACTCGGGACTTCGTGACTCCAAGAGCCTGGTCTTCCACCTTCGAACTCACGAATCCCCAATACGCAATGCATCGAGACATCATATCCCATGGTTGTCCCTCCTCATTGATTAATGGCCCAAATCACATCGCGATCTCATGACTCGGGACTTCATGACTCCAAGACCCTGGTCTTCCACCTCCAAACTCACGAATCCCCGATACGCGAAATGGTCAGATCTCTGCCACCTGTCCTCCAACATGAACGGTCCCGATGTCTTCGGGACTTTTGGGACATCGTCGAGTTCACTCTCCTGCCTAAGTAAAGGTTATGATCGATGGCTTATAGAGCTCCAATGGATCCCTGGGATCTACGGTCCAGGATCCCATCACTATTTGCGAAGGCTGAAAGGGTGAGGTGTTAACACATACGCTCCTTCTCTATATCTGTCAGTGTTGACAGGCTTGGGGTACTCTCGAAAGGATTCCAACCATTCACTTACCAAGCGATAGGGTATTTTCTTTCTATATTTGAACCTTCTGAGCTTGAATCATGAAGTTAAAACTCTTGAAGCTTCAGGCTCCCATGACCCTGAGACTTTAGAAAGATACTCTTTCTTGCATAAGGGTTCCAGACCCGGATTGCATGAACCCTCAAACAGTTCTCGGGCAATTATCCCTGATCTTAATCGAGTCTCTGGTAAGGTTCAGTACGGTTACAAGGTTTATGGGGTAATTCTCGAAAAAGAGTACTCTCAAGGGGCCTTCCCAGAATATTACAAGAAACTAAGCAAATAAGACGATTCTTGGTGGATCGAACTCATGTCCCGGACTTAATCATTTGTGCAGAAAATAACTATGGCATGTAAGCATACACAGGCATCCATTCTATCAAATCAAATGTTCGGTAAACACTTCTATTCATAACGATTTACAAGCACATAAAACTGAACATGTGATTATGGAATTAACTTCAAATAACTCTTATCAGAAATAACACCAGAGGTGATGCAACTGCTAAGAGGGGTGCTCGTTTCCAACCAACCGTAGGCTCAGTGAATCCCAATGGATTTACCACTAGCCACCCCTGAGCTGAGACCACGATGTTGCGAGACTGCGTCTCGGTTTGCCAGTGACCGAGAACGAGGGTTACTCTCCCTCTTCTCTGCTATCACTCACTTTGCATATCTACAGAGTTCTTCCTCCTTCCCTCACGTTTGCCCCCTCTGCGCTTCTTCCTCACGCATTTCCCTCTTGCGAGGTTACATGTGGCACGATTTCCCTCACGGTGGTCAGGCTCGAGGGTCCTATGGAAGGGCGGTTCACTTCTCCCATCCCTCATTAATTCCTAAGGAGCCATCTACCTACCAATCTGTGAGTAATTTATTTTGAGCCAGCGAGCCACTCTTGGTTCTCCAGGCCAATGAAGTCCAAATACGGTATTGGTTTTGGTGGAAGTTAACGCCACCTTTCCAGGTGCCTTCCACCACCTTTCTTCAACCATAGTGGTCTCTTTTTCACATATCCCCTCTCAACAGTCCTACAATATATATTCATAATATTATTCACATTCATTGACCTTTTTCACAAGGTCCATTCTCATCACACATTCACATTTCTGGGTTTGCCACAATACTTGGCCAGTATAGTTATTTTTATAGACTGGGGGAAACAGGGTGTTACAATTCCCTCCCCCTTAAAGGAACATCATCCTCGATGTTCTATCTATCAACTTGACATGCATGTACAGATGTAAACAAAATTGGATATGCTCGTTTCATGGCATCCTCCATTTCCCATGTAGCCTCATCTGGGCCAAAATGTTTCCACTTCACCTTTACCTATGCAATGATTCGGTTCTGGAGTAGGGTTTCCTTTCTGTCCAGTATGCATTGAGGTTCTGGTAGAAATTCTCCCTATGGTTCCACCTGAATCATAGACCAATCAATTATATGGTTAGCATCATGTACATATTTCTTCAATAATGAGATATGGAAAACATTATGTGTTTTTATTGTGGGAGGTAGTGCTAGCCTACAGGCTACAGGTCCCACTCTGTCTAGAACCTCAAAGGGTCCACAATACTAAGGTGCCAACTTGGCACAAGCTCCCATTTATAGGGAAATTTTCCTAGGCCTAACTCTGAGATATACATGATCTCCCACTTTGAACTCTCTTGGAGTTCTCTTTTGGTCGGCATAACTTTTCTGTCGGTTCTGAGCAACCTTCAGGTTTTGTTTTATCTGAGTCACTTGTTGTTCCATTTCTTTCAACATGTTATATCCAAAAGAAATCCTGTTTACGGGATTACTCCAACTGACAGGAGTGTTGCACGGTCTACCATTAGGACTTCAAAGGGACTCATCTTTAAGGATGCTTGGTAACCGTTGTTGTAGGCGAATTCTACCAATGGCAGGTAGTATTCCCACTTCTTGGGTTGATGCATTACATGCACTCTTAGCATGTCTTCAAGTATTTGGTTCACTCTTTCTATCTATCCGTCGGTTTGAGGGTGATAAGCGGTGCTAAACAATAATTTGGTTTCTAATCCAACCATCAGTGATTTCCAAAAGTTAGAAGTAAATTTCATGTCCCTGTCGAACACGATCTCCTTCGGCATACCATGCAGTTTGAATATCTCCTTCATGAATACCTGGGCGATATCGATTTCTTTGCAAGTGGACTTGACAGGGATAAAATGGGTAGACTTGCTCAATTTATCCACCACTACCATGATGGCATCATTCTGTTTGGTCGATGTTGGTAATCCAGTGATGAAATCCATGGAGATGGTTTCCCATTTCCATTATGGGATTGGTAGAGGTTGTAATAATCATGCTGGGTGTTGGTGTTTTGCATTAACCTGTTGACACTCTATGCATTTGGCCAAGTACTCGGTTGTGTCTTTCTTCGTTCTAGGCCAATAGAATTGTCTCCTAGTGGCCGTGATCACCTTCTGGTATCCTGGATGACCAGAATAGGGCCTTTTATGTAGTTCATCCAGTATGAACCTCTTCAAGTCGTCACAGTTTGAAATATAAAATCTGCTTTATAAGTGAGCAGACCTCCTTCGGTCATCTGGTAGCCTTCATATTTTACTCCAGTGGTTTCTTGTTGTAGGTACATGGATACAATTTGGACGAAGGGATCTGTTTCTTGTGCATTTTTTATTCTTTCCTTGACATATGTCTCGCAGGTGCTCACCACTTCCAGGTGAATTGTTTTCATACTTTTGCTAAGGGCATCGACCACCCTATTTTCCTTTCCTTTAATGCATTTGATTTCAAAATCAAACTCGCTAAGGAGGGCCATCCACCTAGCTTGCCTGGCATCGAGCTTTGGTTGATCAAACATGTATTGCAATCTGCAATGATTTGTCATAAGTACAAACTTTCTTCCCATGAGGTAATACCTCCACATTTTCAAGGCATGCACTATGGATGCCAGTTCTAGATCATGGGTCACATAGTTGACTTCATGCTCGTTCAATTTTCAGGATTCATAGCAGATCACACTTCCTTCTGGCATAAGGACTCCTCTGAGCCCTTCTTTATAGGCATTTGTGCACACGAGGAAGTCATCTTTTGGATCGGCAATCTTTAGCACGGGCGCATGGGTCAGTAGATGTTTCAGGGTTTGAAATCTTTCTTCACATTTCTGTGTCCATCGAAATTTTTTCCCCTTCTTCTGGAGGGCAGTGATTGGACAACCAATCTTGGAGAATCCTTTTATAAATCTCCTATAGTATCCTTCTAATCCCATAAAGGATCTGATGTCCAAAACATCCTTTAGGGTAGGCCATTCCATGATAGACTTGATTTTGTCAGGGTCTATCGCTACTCCTTCTAAGGAGAGAACATGGCCTAAGTAATCTATTTTCTTCTGGAAGAATTCACATTTGTTGAATTTGGCATAGAGGTGATGTTCTCTTAGCACTTGCAGCACAATTATAAGATGCTCTTCATGCTCTTTTTTGTTCTTGGAGTAAATTAATATATCATCAATAAAAACAAGTACAAATTTGTCCAAGAATTTGTTGAATACATTGTTCATCAAGCACATAAAAGTGGCAGGGGGATTGGTCAACCCAAATGGAACCACCACAAACTCATAATGATCATATCTCGTTCGGAAGGCAGTTTTATGGATGTCTTCACCCTTGATTCGGACTTGATGGTATCCCGATCTCAAATCAATCTTTGAGAAAATAGACACACCCCCCAATTGATTGAACAGGTCATCGATTCTGGGCAAGGGGTACTTGTTCTTCATGGTTACCTTATTGAGTTGTCTATAATCTATACACAGTATAAGGGTACCATCCTTCTTTTTCACGAACAGGACTGGTGCTCCCCATCGAGACATGTTGGGCAGAATATATCCCTTATCCATCATTTCTTTTAATTGCAGCTTGAGTTCAACTAACTCGGGTGTGCTCATATGGTAGGGTGTCCTAGACACCGGCACCACTCCCGGTGCAAGTTCTATCGAGAGGTCTATGTCCCTTTTCAGAGGTAGACCCGATACCTCTTCCAGAAATACATCTATGTACTCTCTCAGGATAGGGTGATCGTCAGGGCTTGGTTTGTCATTTTCGATTGTTTTCAACACCTGTATTGCATATAGGGGACATCCCTTTTGGAAATACATCCTCATTTGCAAAGTTGATATTTGTCTCACCGAGACAGGTTTTCGGATCCCTTGAAGGGTTATCCTCTTCCCTTCCTTACTTACACATTCTAAGGTCTTATGGTAACAGTCCAATCTGGCTTTATGGGCGGCTAGCCAATCCATACCAATCAATAGATCATATGATCCCAGGGGTAATATGTTAAGGGTTGTTTGGGTGGGGAATTCACCCAACATTAATTGGCAGGCTAGTATGACCTCTACTATCCTCCTTTTGGTGCCAGTGGCTAACTATACCAACCATGAATTGGTATGTTTTGTGGCTGTAGTTTACACTTATCAACAACTTTAGGGGCTATATAACTCAAATTTGAACTAGGGTCAATTAAAATAGACACTAGATGGTTGGAAATCATACCTTCTATTTCCACTACTGATGCTTGGTGGTCGGCTTGGTTATTATCCAAGACTACATAAATTTGTGGCACACTCCTTGCCACATCATTGATGGTGGTAGTTTCCTGGATGTTATAAATCCTCTGACTATTCTGTTGTTGGTGTGGACAGTCTCTCAATAGATGTTCTTCCCCGCAACCCCAACATTTTAAAGGTTCTCTATTTGGGTTATCAGTCTTCATTGATATGGGTCTAGAAGTTTTATTTCCGCTCAAGGAGGGTAAATTCTGTTGGTGCATACTCTGAGATGGAAAGCTCATTCTTGGGTTCTTCTTATAGTTCTTAAATCCTAGTGATTTAATTCCCTTTTTCTGAAATCTTAAACTATTCTTCTGTTTCCATTCTTCATGAGGTTTTGCTCGATGCCCAAACTGTTCATGACAATAGGTTGCCTTTCGAATAGTGCCTTCTAGAGTCTTTGGCTCATCAAATTCAATTCTATTTCGATAGTCCTTAGGTAGTCCATTGATGAAGTGTTGCACCTTTGCCTTTTCCACCTTGATATAGGGTACATACCTCAACAAATCGAGGAATTTGTTGACATATTCTTCTATAGTGAGTTGTCCCAGTTTGAGTTCATAAAACTCTTTAGTCTTTTTGTCGAAATATTTTTCCGACAAATACTTCTTTCGGAAGTATTTCTCAAACCGTTCCCAAGATAGGTCCTCTTCGCGAACCCCTTTCATATTCTTAAGGTCTTCCCACAAAATGGAAGCCTTTCCGTTCAAGTTGAAGGTGTCCACTTGGGCCTTCATATTTTCTGAAAAGTCGTGGACTCTGAAATACTTCTTTAGTCCAAGTAGCCAGGCCTCTGCTTCCTCTCCCTTCTTTATTTCACCGTCGAAGGAGGGTGGTTTGGCCTTTCTGAATTCTTCGAATTTTCGACCTTTGGAAGACTTTTGCTTCTTCTGTTTTCTTCGGGGATAGGAACTGGTTCTACTGCTAGAAGATCCCTCTGAATCGCGAACTTCCTTCTCAGAGGAATTATCCGACGCTTGTCCTTTACCTCTGGGGTGGACCTTTTTCGAGGTGCTCCTCTCAGTGTGGCCACTGATATGACCATGTTTCTGAGTCTCAGGTTCATGCTGCATTTGTCTTTGTATATCGGATAAACTCTACAGTAAAACTGCGTTAATTTCTATTTGCTTTTCTTGTTCTTTCATCATACTTTCATTGTCAACCTTGCAGCTTTGTAATTCGACCATGAGACTCCTCACAGTCTCGGCTAGATTTGGAGGGGTCCCTGCTTCCCTCCTTTTGTCAGACCCTTCGTCTCTATTGTGGGAGCCTTCTCCCACTTCTTGGTGATTCACCATACTATGCGTTGATAATTTCCCGTGGTTGATCTTCCGCTTGTGTGCAAAAGGAAAAATGCAGGTTGTTAGTCAATATTTATATTTATTTATAACCAGTACATAATTCATATTTTCACATGTACACACACACAATAGGGGTTTTTCATTATTAACTTCATCTTTTGATTAGGAAGGTTAAGACATGGGGTTACTCTTTTTAAGAGTGTTCCGAACGGAGCTTCTGCGCAACTCGTTCATGAGCCCAAGCAGGCCGAGTGTAGTAACCTTGCTCTGATACCAATTTGTAACACACCCACTACGGCATAATAAAATTTTCACTTTTCCTCAAGGGACAGAATCCACAAAGTCCTACGGGGGCCTAGCGCATGCTAGTTCTTCCCTTTTCACCTCCCTATGTTCGTGGGTTAGGACCATAGGCCAAACAAACTAGGCGCCTTTTCGTTTTTTGCGACTCTGAAATACAAGTGAGTCCAATCTTAAAGGTAGAATGGCGAGGGGGCTCCGGAATGAAACCCTGGCCATAGATCTGGGCGCACAGATTCTGGACATCCAGCTCTACCTATCGCTTAATGACAAAGCACTAGCTCCCTTTCTTTAGTCCCTATCTCGATAGGACCACATACATGCCTAAATGCAAGCGCCTTTCACAACTTGTGACCTTGTGAGTCGTGAGTCGAGGACCCTCAAATTTTCTTCACCAATCGATGATACCCAAGATTCCAATATGGTATGGCCCCTCCTTATTAGCGCTCTCCACGCGTGACTACCAACTAGGGATAACTACTAGCCTTGCTCGCAACTTGCAAGTTTGCGAGTTGAAAGGTTGAACCTTTGGGCCCTTCTTTTACAAAACCCTGAGACCCAAAAGTCAGAGAAGGTTTGACTCCTTCCGAGCTTCTCGGAACTCGCAACTTCACGACTTGAGTTGTTGGGCCTTTGTGCTCCTTTCTTACAAGAACCCGAAGTACGATAAGTCAACAGGATGTTGACTCTCATTTCAAACGACACGTGTCCACCACCTATCACCACTTCTCCCTCTCTCTGGGAATCTTATCGTCACACCACCTGTCAACCACGTGGGTCCCACCAAGAGAACACGCCACGTGTTGCACAATCTCTCGCAACTCGCAAGCTCATGACTTCTACGATCGAAACTGATTCCCCTCAACCTCCGAGACCCCAATATGTGATATGGCGAGGAGGTCCTGACTTAATGGTTTCTCCTACTTCTCGCTATTCGGGAATTCGTCACTCCAAGGGTTTGGTCTTCCACCTCCAAACTCACGAATCCTGGATACATGATGTTTCGAGACGTCATATCCCACGACTGTCCTTCCTCTTTGATCAACGACCCATATCACATTGCAATCTCACGACTCAGGACTTCGTGACTCCAAGAGCCTAGTCTTCCACCTCCGAACTCATGAATCCCCGATATGCAATGTATCGAGATGTCAAATCCCACGGATTTCCTTCCTCTTTGATCAATGGCTCAGATCACATCATGATCTCGTGACTCGGGACTTCATGACTCCAAGAGCCTGGTCTTCCACCTCCAAACTCATGAATCCCCGATATGCGAAATGGTCAGATCTCTGCCACCTGTCCTCCAACATGGATGGTCCCGATGTCTTCAGGACTTTCAGGACATAGTCAAGTTCACTCTCCCACCTAAGTAAAGGTTAATATCGACGGCTTATAGAGCTCTGATGGGTCCCTGGGATCTACGGTCCAGGATCCCATCGCTATTTGCGAAGGCTGAAAGGGAGAGGTGTTAACGCCTATGCTCCTTCTCTAGATCCGCCGGTGTTGACAGGCTTGGGGTATTCTTGAAAGGATTCTGATCGTTCACTTACCAAGCGATGTGGTATTTTCTTTCTATATTTCAACTCGCTATCCCTTATGAGCTTGAATCACGAAGTTCATACTCTTGGAGCTTCAGGCTCCCATGACCCCGAGACTTTAGAAAGCTACTCTTTCTTGCATAAGGGTTCCAGACCCAGATTGCATGAACCCTCAGACGGTTCTCGGGAAATTATCCTTGATCTTAATCAAGTCTTTGGTAAGGTTTAGTATAGTTACAAGGTTTATGGGGTAATTCTCGGAAAAGAGTACTCTCAAGGGGCCTTCCCAGAATATTACGAGAAACTAGGCAAATAAGACGATTCTCGGTGGAGAGAACTCATGTCCTAGACTTAATCATTTGTGAAGAAAACAACTATGGCATGTAAGCATACACATGCATCCATTCTATCAAATCAAATGTTAGGTAAACACTTCTATTCAAAACAATTTACAAGCACATAAAACTGAACATGCNAAATAACACTAGAGGTGATGCAACTGCTGAGAGGGGTGGTCGTTTCCACCCAACCATAGGCTCAGCGACTCCCAACAGATTTACCACTAGCCACCCTCGAGCTAAGACCATGATGCTGCGAGACTGTGTCTCAGTTTGCCAGTGACCGAGAACGAGGGTTACTCTCCCCCTTCTCTACTATCACTCACTCTACATATCTCCAGAGTGCTTCCTCCTTCCCTCACGTCTGCCCCCTCCGCGTTTATTCCTGACGCATTTCCCTCTTGCGAGGTTGGATATGGCATGATTTCCCTCGCGGTGGTCAAGCACGAGGCTCCTACAAATGGGTGGTTCACTTCCCCCATCCCTCATTAATTTATGAGGAGCCATCTACCTACCAATCTGCGAGTAACTTATTTCAGGCCAGAAAGCTGCTCTTGGTTCTCCAGGCCAGTGAAGTCCAAATACGATATTGGTTTTGGTGGAAGTTAACACCACCTTTCCAGGTGCCTTCCACCACCTTTCTTCAGCCATCATGGTCTCTTTTTTAGCATATCCCCTCTTAGCAGTCCTACAATATATATTCATAATATTATTCACATTCATTAACCTTTTTCACAAGGTCCATTCTCATCACACATTCACATTTCTGGGTTTTCCACAATACTTGGCCAGTATAGTTATTTTTATAGACTGGGGGAAATAGGGTGTTACAATTCCCTCCCCCTTAAAGGAACATTGTCCTCGATGTTCTATCTATCAACTTGACATGCATGTATAGATGTAAACAAAATCGGATATGCTTGTTTCATGGCATCCTCCATTTCCCATGTAGCCTCATCTGGGCCAAAATGTTTCCACTGCACCTTGACCTGTGCAATGGTTCGGTTCCAGAGAAGGGTTTCCTTTCTATCCAGTATGCATTGAGGTTCTGGTAGAAATTCTCCCTCTGGTTCCACCTGAATCATAGACCAATCAATTATATGGTTAGCATCATGTACATATTTCTTCAATAATGAGACATGGAAAACATTATGTGCTTTTACTATGGGAGGTAGTGCTAGCCTATAGGCTACAGGTCCCACTCTGTCTAGAACCTCAAAGGGTCCACAATACCAAGGTGCCAACTTGGCACAAGCTCCCATTTTCAGGGAACTTTTCCTGTGCCTAACTTCTAGATATACATGATCTCCCACTTTGAACTCTCTTGGAGTTCTCTTTTGGTCAGCATAACTTTTATGTTAGTTCTGAGCGACCTTCAGGTTTTGTTTTATCTGAGTCACTTGTTGTTCCATTTATTTCAACATGTCGGGTCCACAAGAAATCTTGTTTATGGGATTACTCCAAATGACAGAAGTGTTGCACGGTCTACCATAGAGGACTTCAAAGGGACTCATCTTTAAGGATGCTTGGTAGCCGTTGTTGTAGGTGAATTCTACCAATGGCAGGTAGTCTTCCCACTTCTTGGGTTGGTGCATTACATGCATTCTCAGAATGTCTTCAAGTATTTGGTTCACTCTTTCTATATATCCATTGGCTTGAGGGTGATAGGCGGTGCTAAACAACAATTTGGTTTCTAAGCCAGCCATCAATGATTTCCAAAAGTTAGAAGTAAATTTTGTGTCTCTGTCGGACACGATCTCCTTCGGCATACCATGCAGTTTGAATATCTCCTTCATGAATACCTGGGCAATATCGTTTTCTTTGCAAGTGGACTTGACAGGGATAAAATGGGCATACTTTCTAAATTTATCCACCACTACCATGATGGCATCGTTCTGTTTGGTCGATGTTGGTAATCCAGTGATGAAATCCATGGAGATGATTTCCCATTTCCATTCTGGGATTGGTAGAGGTTGTAATAATCCTACTGGGTGTCGGTGTTCTGCTTTAACCTGTTGGCACTCTATGCATTTGGCCAAGTACTCGGCTGTGTCTTTCTTCATTCCAGGCCAATAGAATTGTCTCCTAGCGGCCGTGATCATCTTCTGGTATCCTGGATGACCAGAATAGGGTCTTTTATGTAGTTCATCCAGTATGAACCTCTTCAATTCGTCACAGTTTGGAATATAAAATCTTCTTCTATAAGTTTGAAGACCTCCTTTGGTCATTTGGTAGCCTTCATATTTTACTCCAGCGGTTTCTTGCTGTAGGTACATGGTCACGGTCTGAACGAAGGGATCTGTTTCTTGTGCATTTTTTATTCTTTCCTTGACATCTATCTCGTAGGTGCTCACCGTTTCCAGGTGAATTGTTTTCATACTTCTGCTAAGGGCATCGACCACCCTATTTTCCTTTCCTTTAAAGTGTTTGATTTTGAAATCAAACTCACTAAGGAGGGCCATCCACCTAGCTTGCCTGGCATTGAGATTTGGTTGATCAAACAAGTATCGCAATCTGCAATGATCTATCATAAGTACAAACTTTCTTCCCAGGAGGTAATGCCTCCACATTTTCAAGGCATGCACTATGGCAACCAGTTCTAGATCATGGGTCACATAGTTGACTTCATGCTCGTTCAATTTTCGGGATTCATAGCAGATCACACTTCCTTCCTGCATAAGGAATCCTCCGAGCCCTTCTTTACATGCATCTGTGCACATGAGGAAGTCAGCTTCTGTATCAACGATCTTTAGCACGGGCGCATGGGTTAGTAGATGTTTCAGGGTTTGAAATATTTCTTCACATTTTTGTGTCCACAGGAATTTTGTCCCCTTCTTCTCGAGGGCAGTGATTGGACAACCAATCTTGGAGAATCCTCTTATAAATCTCCTATAGTATCCTACTAATCCCATAAAGGATCTGATGTCCAAAACATCCTTTGGGGTAGGCCATTCCATGATAGACCTAATTTTGTCAGGGTCTACCGCTACTCCTTCTTTGGAGAGAACATGACCTAAGTAATGTATTTTCTTATGGAAGAATTCACATTTGCTGAATTTGGCATAGAGCTGATGTTCTCTTAGCACTTGCAACACAAGTATAAGATGCTCTTCATGTTCTTTTCTGTTCTTGGAGTAAATTAATATATCGTCAATAAAAACAAGTACAAATTTGTCCAGGAATTTGCTGAGTACATTGTTCATCAAGCACATAAAAGTGGTAGGGGCATTGGTCAACCCAAATGGCACCACCACAAACTCATAATGACCATACCTCATTTGGAAGGCAGTTTTATGGATGTCTTCACCCTTGATTCGGACTTGATGGTATCCCAACCTCAAATCAATCTTTGAGAAAATAGACGCACCCCCCAATTAATCGAACAAGTCATCGATCCTGGGCAAGGGGTACTTGTTCTTTATGGTTACCTTATTGAGTTGTCTATAATCTATACACAGTCTAAGGGTACCGTCCTTCTTTTTCACGAACAGGACTGGTGCTCCCCATGGAGACATGCTGGGCCGAATATAGCCCTTATCCATCATTTCTTTTAATTGCAACTTGAGTTCAACTAACTCGAGTGTGCTCATCTGGTAGGGTGTCCTAGACACTAGCACCGCTCCCGGTGCAAGTTCTATGGAGAAGTCTATGTCCCTTTTCGGAGGTAGACCCAATACCTCTTCCAAAAATACATCTCTATACTCTCTCAGGATAGGGTGATCGTCAGGGCTTGGTTTGTCATCTTTGATTGTTTTCAATACCTGTATTGCATATAGGGGAAATCCCTTTTGGCAATACTTCCACTTTTGCAGAGGTGATATTTGTCTCACCGAGACAGGTTTTTGGATCCCATGAAGGGTTATCCTCTTCCCTTCTTTACTTACACATTCTAAGGTCTTATGGTAACATTCCAATCTGGCTTTATGGGCGGCTAGCCAATCCATACCAATCAACAGATCATATGATCCCAAGGGTAATATGTTAAGGGTTGTTTGGATGGGGAATTCACCCAACATTAATTGGCAGACTGGTATGACCTCTGCTATCCTCCTTTTGGTGCCAGTGGCTAACTGTACCAACCATGGCTTGGTATGTTTTTGTGGCTATAGTTTACACTTATCAACAACTTTGGGGGCTATATAACTCAAATTTGAACCAAGGTCAATTAAAATAGACACTAGATGGTTGAAAATCATACCTTCTATTTCCACTACTGAAGCTTGGTGGTCGGCTTGGTTATTATCCAAGGCTGCATAAATTTGTGGCACACTCCTGGCCACATCATTGATGGTGGTAGTTTTATGGACATTATAAATCCTCCGAATATTCTATTGTTGGTGTGGACAGTCTCTCAATAGATGTTCTTCCCCGCAACCCCAACATTTTAAAGGTTCTCTCTTTCCGTTATCAGTCTTCACTGATATGGGTCCAGAAGTTTTATTTCCGCTCAAGGAGGGAAAATTCTGTTGGTGCATACTCTAGGCTGGAAAGCTCATTCCTGGGTTCTTATTATAGTTCTTAAATCCTGGGGATTTAATTCCCTTTTTCTGAAATCTTGAACTATTCTTGTGTTTCCATCCTTGGTGAGGTTCTGCTCGATGCCCAAACTGTTCATGACAATAGGTTGCCTTTCGAATAGTGCCTTCTAGAGTCT
Source organism: Picea engelmannii (assembly GCA_009831015.1). NCBI lineage: Eukaryota > Viridiplantae > Streptophyta > Pinopsida > Pinales > Pinaceae > Picea > Picea engelmannii. The sequence continues at coordinate 175,342 of ML812015.1, forward strand.
TTGGCTCATCAAATTCAATTCTATTCTGATAGTCCTTAGGTAGTCCACTGATGAAGCGTTACACCTTTTCCTTTTCCACCTTGATATAGGGTACATACCTCAACAAATCGAGGAATTTTTTGACATATTCTTCTATAGTGAGTTGTCCTAGTTTGAGTTCATAAAACTCTTTAGTCTTTTCGTCGAAATATTTTTCCGATAGATACTTCTTTCAGAAGTATTTCTCAAACCATTCCCAAGACAGGTCCTCTTCGCGAACCCCTTTCATATTCTTAAGTTCTTCCCACCAAATGGAAGCCTTTCTGTTCAAGTTGAAGGTGGCCACTCGGGCCTTCATATTTTTTGAAATGTCATGGACTCTGAAATACTTTTTTAGTCCATGCAACCAGGCCTCTGCTTCCTCTCCCTTCTTTATTTCACCGTCGAAGGAGGGTTGTTTGGCCTTTCTGAATTCTTCGAATTTTCGACCTTTGGAAGACTTTTGCTTCTTCTATTTTCTTCAGGAATAGGAACTGGTTCTATTGCTAGAAGAGCCCTCTGAATCGCCTTCTTCCTTAACAGAGGAATTATCCGACGCTTGTCCTTTGCCTCTGGGGTTGAACTTTTTCGAGGTGATCCTCTCAGTGTGGCCACTGATATGATCATGTTTCTAAGTCTCAGGCTCATGCTACATTTGTCTTTGTAGATCGGATAAACTCTGCAGTAAAACTACGTTAATTTTTGTTTGCTTTTCTTGTTCTTTCATCATCCTTTCATTTTCAACCTTGCAGCTTTGTAATTCGACTATGAGACTCCTCACAGTCTCGGCTAGATCTGGAGGGGGCCCTGCTGCCCTCCTTTCATCAGACTCTTTGTCTCTATTGTGGGATCCTTCTCCCACTTCTTGGTGAGTCACCATACTATGCATTGATAATTTCCTGCGGTTGATCTTCCGCTTATGTACAAAAGGAGAAACGTCGGTTGTTAGTCAATGTTTATATTTATTTATAACCAGTACATAATTCATATTTTCACATGTACACACACACAATAGGGGGTTTTCATTCTTAACTTCATCTTTTGATTAGGAAGGTTAAGACAAGGGTTACTCTTTTTAAGAGTGTTCCGAACGGAGCTTCTGCGCAACTCATTCATGAGCCCAAGCAGGTTGAGTGTTGTAACCATGCTCTGATACCAATTTTTAACACACCCACTACGACATAATAAAATTTTCACTTTTCCTCAAGGGACAGAATCCACAAAGTCCTACGGGGGTGTAGCACAGGCTAGTTCTTCCCTGTTCACCTCCCTGTGATCGTGGGTTAGGACCACAGGCCAAACAAACCAGGCACCTTTTCGTGTTTTGCGACTCAGCGATACAAGTAAGTCCAATATTAAAGGTATAATGGCGAGGGGGCTCTGGAATGGAACCCTGTCCGTAGATCTAGGCACGCAAATTCTAGCCATCCAAATCTACCCACCACTTAACGACAAAGAACTAGCTCCCTTTCTTTAGACCCTATCTCGATAGGACCATATATGTGCCTAAATGCAAGCACCTTTCACAACTCGTGACCTCGTGAGTTGTGAGTCGAAGACCCTTGAATTGTCTTCACCAATTGCCGATACCCAAGATTTCGATAAGGTATGGCCCCTCCTTATTAGTGCTCTCCACGCGTGACCACCGGCTAGGGCTAACTACTAGCCTTGCTCGCAACTTGCAAATTCGCGAGTTGAAAGGTTGAACCTCTGGGCCCTTCTTTTAGAAAACCCCGAGACATGAAAGTCAGAGAAGGTTTGACTCCTTTTGGGCTTCTCGGAACTCGCAACTTTGCAACTTGAGTTGTTGGGCCTTTGTGCTCATCTCTTACAAGAACCCGAAGTATGAGAAGTCAACAAGATGTTGACTCCCATTTCAAATGACACGTGTCCACCACCTGTCACCACTTCTCCCTCTCTCTGGGCATATTATCGTCACACCACCTATCAACCATGTGGGTCCCACTAAGTGAACGTGCCATGTGTTTCAAAAGCTCTCGAAACTCGCAAGCTCGTGAACTCTACAGTCGAAACTAATTCCCCTCAACCTCTGAGGCCCTGATATGTGATATGGCAAGGAGGTCCTGACTCAATGGTTGCTCCTACTTCTCACTATTCGGGACTTTGTGACTCCAAGGGTTCGGTCTTCCACCTCTAAACTCATGAATCCCCGATACAGGATGTTTCAAGACGTTAGATCCCATGGTTGTCCTTCCTCTTTGATCAATGGCCCAGATCACATTGTGATCTCGCGACTCGGGACTTCGTGACTCCAAGAGCCTGGTCTTCCACCTCTAAACTCATGAATCCCCGATACACGATGTATTGAGACATCAGATCCCACGACTATCCTTCCTCTTTGATCAAAAACCCAGATCACATCGTGATATTGCGACTTAGGACTTCATGACTCCAAGAGCCTGGTCTTCCACCTCCAAACTCACGAATCCCCGATACTCAAAATGGTCAGATCTCTGCCACCTATCCTCCAACATGGACGGTCCCGATGTCTTCGGGACTTTTGAAATGTAGTCGAGTTCACTCTCCTGCCTAAGTAAAGGTTAAGATCGACATCTTATAGAGCTCTAATGGGTCCCTAGGATCTACGATTCAGGATCCCATCGCTATTTGCGAAGGCTGAAAGGGAGAGGTGCTAACGCCTACGCTCCTTCTCTAGATCCATCAGTGTTGATAGGATTGGGGTATTTTTGAAAGGATTTTGACCGTTCACTTACCAAGCGATAGGGTATTTTATTTCTATATTTTAACTTGCTATCCCTTCTGAGCTTGAATCACAAAATTAAAACTCTCGAAGCTTCAGGCTCCCATGACCCCGAGACTTTAGAAAGCTACTCTTTCTTGCATAAGGGTTCCAGACCTGGATTGCATGAACCCTCAGACGGTTCATGGGAAATTATCCCTGATCTTAATCGAGTCTCTGGTAAGGTTCAGTACGGTTACAAGGTTTATGGGGTAATTCTCGAAAAAGAGTACTCTCAAGGGGCCTTCCTAGAATATTACAAGAAACTAAGCAAATAAGACGATTCTCAGTGGATCGAACTCATGTCCCAGACTTAATCATTTGTACAGAAAACAACTATGGCATGTAAGCATACACAGACATCCATTCTATCAAATCAAACGTTCGGTAACCACTTCTATTCAGAACGATTTACAAGCACATAAAACTGAACATGTGATTATGGAATTAACTTCAAATAACTCTTATCAGAAATAACACCAGAGGTGATGCAACTGCTGAGAGGGGTGCTCGTTTCCACCCAACCGTAGGCTCAGTGACTCCCAATGGATTTACCACTAGCCACCCCTGAGCTGAGACCACGATGTTGCGAGACTGCGTCTCGGTTTGCCGGTGACCGAGAACGAGGGTTACTCTCCCCCTTCTCTGCTATCACTCACTTTGCATATCTACAGAGTTCTTCCTCCTTCCCTCATGTCTTCCCCCTCTGCACTTCTTCCTCACACATTTCCCTCTTGCGAGGTTAAGTGTGGCGCTATTTCCCTCACGGTGGTCAGGCTCGAGGCTCCTACAGATGGGCGGTTCACTTCCCCCATCCCTCATTAATTCCTAAGGAGCCATCTACCTACCAATCTGTGAGTAATTTATTTCGAGCCAGCGAGCCACTCTTGGTTCTCCGGGCCAGTGAAGTCCAAATACGGTATTGGTTTTGGTGGAAGTTAACACCACCTTTCTAGGTGCCTTCCACCACCTTTCTTCAACCATAGTGGTCTCTTTTTCAGATATCCCCTCTCAGCAGTCCTACAATATATATTCATAATATTATTCACATTCATTGACCTTTTTCACAAGGTCCATTCTCATCACACATTCACATTTCTGGGTTTTCCACAATACTTGGTCAGTATAGTTATTTTTACAGACTGGGGGAAACAGGGTGTTACAATAAGACCATGCAAAAACATCTTTATACTGCCTAAGTAACTCAACATACTTACTATTTATTTGGGTCGGAAGGTATTTTGATATTTTGACCATTTTGGGATCTTCATTAGTTCCTACATTACAATCTTCAGCTTCTTTGGGTTGAGGTTGTAGGGTATACTTTAAAGGTATGTCATCCTGGTCAAACAACCTTTCTAAGGGGATCAGGCCTCTAGGAATCTGATTATTCTTAAGGAAGAGCATGCAATGATTTGCAATCTTATCTTGGAATTTTTTTGGGTTCTCCCCTTCTTGCATAATCCAAGCAAGATCATTCTGATTTTCCTGATCTATGTGAGTTTCAGAAAACTCGTCGACCATTTCCAGGAATTGTTTGATTTGTTCATCATATTCAAACACTTTCCAGTAGCGAACATTGTTCGGGATCAAAGGTCTATGTCTCATCTCGATGTGATATTTCAGTTTCAAAACAATAGGTGCTGTGAAGGTCGCAGTAGCCTTGGCCAAGGAATCAACTTGTTGATTTTTCACTCTGGGAATAGAGTGAATATTAAAGGACAAGAATAAATTCTCTATAAGATCCCAGGAACAATTTCTATATGATCTCAACCTCATATGCTTAGCTTGATACTATTGTTTTACTTGTTTTACAATGAGCTCTACATCACCATAAACTATCAAATGTTTGATTTTTAACTTCCTTGCAACTTCTAATCCTAAAACCAGAGCTTCATATTCACAGACATTATTGGTATAATCAACCTCCCATTGTAATCTATAAGATAAAGGAATAACATACTCATCATCTGGTGCCACGAATAAAACCCCAGCTCCTTCTCCTTCAAAGGATGAGGCACCATCAAAGAACTTTTTCCACATTCCTTCTCTAACATTTACATTTTTCTTTGAAATTTCTATTTTTTTATTTTCTTCTTCTGTACATTCTTCAAAATCGTCATCTATAGATAATATACAATTTACTAAGTCCTAATCCGCATCATAGAATGGGTAGTTATTGGGTTTTTGGGGATCACTTACAGTATATGCCAGTCTAATTTCTCTGTACAGTCGAGTGAATTTTCCACCAAAAATTGGAATTGTAGCGTAAGTCATGTCTAGCTGAACCGATCCTCCTAACTTGGCGCCCCAAGATTTGGATAGAAGCATGCCATACTTGGCAGGAACTTCAGCAACAACCACATCCATAAGGATACTTTTCACATGAATCTGAGCAATATTTACCACCGAATCTTTAATCATACCCAAACACTTAACCTTTGTAGAATCAAACGAGTACAAATCTTGATAAGGTATGGTAATTTTGAGGCCTAATTTTTCCATGATAATCTAATTAGGCATTAAATTATGAGAGGTCCATGAGTCTAGCATGCAATTGTGAAGTAAATGATTGTGCATAGTTAGTGTAATATTGAACGGAGCAACATAATCCTTATTGCTTTCAATGTGTGGACCGAACATGATTGTAGGTTTTTCGTCTTGCAAATTGATAACATAAGCTTGACATTCAACTTCAGAAAAAATTATTGCTTTAATGATTTGCATTTTATAGATCATGTCTCTAGAAAGTTCAACTAGAGGCATTGGGATTTTAATTTTATTAAGTTCATTTTCTAAATTGAAGCCCGCAATTGTTTTTTCAATTTCTTTGATCTGAACTTCAGCTTCTGTATTTTCTGGCTTCTTAGTTTGCACTATTCTTACTTCAACTTGCTTTGTTCGGGCATCTCGCGTCTCAGTTGATGGTTTAGCAACTATTGCCTCACTTTCTTTATTTCGTGATAAAATATTTTTTGGTGGAATATTTGTAGAAATGTTCTCTCTTGGCCTTAAATCATATTTATGTTGCAGTTCGACCATTATTGAGTCGACGATACCTTGATACGTAGAATCCACTAGATTGTTGATGTTTTCATCATTATTAAACAAGGATTCCAAGTCTAAGGATTTCTCATAATCCTTCTTGGTTAAGTGAGGCTCAAGATCATCATCGCTAAGGTTGTTTAGAACTTCCTCTAACTTCTCATAATATTGTACTTCGTCTCTCTGCATGAAATTCTCAGTTTTAAATGGAGCTTGGATCTTTTGATATTTATTTTTTACTTGTCTTTGTTGTATCTAAGGATTAGGGTTTCTCCTGAATTGATTCCTAACGTATGGATAAAGATTGGCTTGATCTAATTCCATCCTGGAAATTTTGTTTGATAAATATTTAACAATTTTGGCCATCTCGTCCATTTTTTCCTCTACGAACTTTCCAGATCCATAGGGTCCTGCCTGTTATTTGAAACACCTAGGTTCTCTGGATCCCATCTCAACCTTAGTTTTCAACTTCCCAGATGTCAACATATTGGACTCAATTTCTATAGAATCATCTTGCATTCCTGATAAAATAGTAGATCTCCTTTCTCTCAAAAGTAGAACAAAATCGGAATCAAAAGCCCTTGCAAAAGTGACTTTTGCAGCTGGTTGAGAAGGCTTGACTTCTGCTAGGATTTTGTGATAAAGCTTATTAAATCTCTGGATAAATTCAAGGACTGATTTAGAAGTCTTCTTTCTCAAGGCTTTGAATTTGGTTAAGTAATATATATGATCCTTTTTCCCACCCCACTGCCTTAGGAAGGCATTTTCTAGATCGTCATATGATCGTATAGAACCTATTGGGAGTCCTCTGAACCAATTTCTTACCTGTCCTTCAATATTTTGTACTAATAGTCTTGGGTAAACGTCCTCATGCTCAATGCCAAGGATATCAACAAACTGATCGAAAAAGGCTATATGTTTTGTTGTTTTTAGATACCCTTCTCCCATGAATTTGGGGAGGTTCTTCATGTAATTTTTGGGTAAATCATGCATGAAAGCAGTAAGGACTAAGGGAGCATATCTAGCAACTACTTTGGAAAATATCCTAGGGGGTCGAGCTTGTCCACCATCCCCTGCATCGTTGGCACCACCAACACCAGCACCTCCATGGAAAGTCTAGAAGACGAACTTTGAGGACTAAAAATGAGATTTTCAAAAACTTCGAAAGACTGAATTATTGACCCTTCGACTACTTCGAGGTGTTGAGAATGAAGTTTGGGAAAAATATCGTGAGGAGACGAAATATAGAGATGAGGGGGAAAAGGAAAACTTGAGCTAGTTTCCTCGGGTTTACCAGATGTATCTATAGGAGAGGAAATAGGGGATGAATCCGGGTAAAGAAAATAATCTTTAGGATTTCGGGAAACAGAAACTTTTTCTTTGGGAAAGGAAAGAATCGATTGAGTGTTAATGATAGTGGGGATTGAAAGGGATCTTTTGTTTTCACTGGTAAAATTATCTATCAATGAAACAGGGATGGTCCAGTCAATCTCAAATTTTATTTCAGGAATAATTACCTCTGGAGTTTCACGTTTAACTCCAGGTTTACTTATTGAATGCTTTGTAGAATGAACTTGTTTAAAAATTTCTTTAGGGGTTAGTTCTTCAGCAGGAACCTTAACATTATCTTGCGTAACTCTAGGTTGATAGACCTTACCTGCTGATGCACAAGTTTGTTTGAGATATCCTTTTGGTTTCAACAATTTTTTGGGATCTGACACTAGTGTAGTCTGCTTTTTGTCCAGGTTTTTCATGGTATTATTTCAACTGAATGCCATTTTTGTCTACAATGGAGTCGTCAGGTGAAAAACAAAGTAATCCTTACTTGTGTATTCAATCTTTGTTCACCATCAAAGACCAAAATTCACCTTGTCATTTTCCCAGGGAATATGACTTCATTTCTTCATCCCCAACAACAACACGAAAAAGTTGTTGTTCTTGAGATTGATTATAAGGCTCAAAGAATAATGTCAGGCATTGAATGTTTTAAATGAAATGTTTTAATGAATGCCTTTTCTACCTTCAATTTTATGAGAAATGATCTTTAAATGAAATTAATAATAGGACAGTACAGAGGTTGTATCTCGTTATCTGAGTCACAATTATAATATCAAATGATGTAGAAAGAGTTACAAAACTGCTAAACAAAGTCAGGTATCAATTACAGATAAGTCTCACCTTGTTTGTAGTAGAAGAAAAGTAGAAGACACACCCTTGAATAGGATATAAAATGCAGTAATTCACACAGATCACAGGTCTTGTTTTACTCACAGTAATAACAGATGAAAAGTTGTTACTGAATGAAATCCTGGTATAATATGATTGTAGTAGATGTAATACTAAATTGAAATCAATCACTCTTCAAGAATTACATAAAGAAATTCAGAGAAATGGAAACGCAAAATGAACACAAAACTCAAATTGAACAAAATTTAGAATCTATGTTTGCACTTGTATTAATACTCAAAAAGAGTTTCTCTATTACATTCGGCAAGAGGCATCCTTGAATAGATCTTAAATCTATGTATTTATACAAAATATGTCACAATTGAAAACCGTTGGACTTCTTACAATATTTTACTAAAAATAGAATACATTTGAATAAAACAACAACGTGTAAATATTGATGAGTTCCGTTGGCACTTTCCTTTGTCTCTTCGTCCGCTAGTAGAAGCGCTCATTTTCCTTAGACCTTTGGGTTGGGTACACATGTCATTGAGGTCACCTCAATCATTCATCTTATTGTCTTGGCCATTTGATCCCATTGCCATCTATCCCTTCGGGTGTGTTCAATGGGGCAATGAATTATAGTCGAGGTCATGGGGGGGGGGGGGNTAACGATCACAAAGAACAATAATTGTCTATGGAAATAATGATGGGGGAACAAGTGTCCGATGATGAGGTGGGATGAGTGGAGGTTAGAATGTGGATGGTAGGGATATATGAGGTAAGTGACTGTTGGAAGGTGAAAGGTAGAGAGAGTGGAAGGGATGGACACTGTGCATGTTTTCTCATTTTCTCCCAACGACACTTGATTTTCTCAGTTCAATGCATTGGGTGCATCTATCCATCAATGCTATCACAAACCTTGAAGGCTCAATCCTCTCATTTACTTTGAAGGAAAACATTTTCTTCTATATTTGGGGCATCTTTTCCTGAATCTTGTTTACTTCTTGGATTGTGGCTTGGAACCGTGAACTTGGGTCAACCAACCATTTTTTTATTTTTAAAAGATCGATTTGGATCATTTCTCAGATCGCTGCCTGAATAGATTCCTTGTTCTTTCTGGAGCTTTGTTGGTTCATTTCTATCTCAATTTTCCCCAGGGCCTATGAGATATTATTCCCTTCTGAGATAAATAGAGGACATCTTGGCTCATTTGTTCACTCACTCACTCTCACTCAGGAAACCATAAACAATGCGCAAGTTTGGAGGAGGAGGAGAAACAACTGCAGTTGTACAATTTTATCTTGTTTAGTCTTTCTGGTACTTTCTCTTGTGTGCTACCCTTGGAGGAAGTGTTCTCTCTTGGTTATCTGTTGGTTTTGGTGTGGCTTCCTGGAATCATTCTTTCTATCAAAGGTTAAGGTGCTTGGGGGTGTCTTTGTGCCTATTGTTGGGTGAAACTTGTGTAATGAGCACATCAACATTATTCTAACAGGTTATGGGCCCACACTACCTTCAGAAGAGTCTAACCATTGGAAGGTAGATCGAGAGTTCCTTGTCAAGCTCGTTGTAGCACCAGTTGCAACTGCAACTAGGGTTTCTAATTTTACAGTTGCAACAAACCCTAAAACTAAATTCTTGGGAACTTTCATTGAAGCATTGGAACTAATTTTTGGGTATTCTAGTGCACACTAGCATAGTGCACCCTTTGGTGCTCTCAACCAACAAAAACGTCAACTTTGAATTTTTGGGTCAAAGTCAAAGGTTGACTTTTGGTCAAAATTGATTCTTGTGGTCAAAGTTGAAATTTCATGGTTTCTAGCTTGTTCTAATCATTGAACCTTTTTTATTCAGTTTTTAACCTCTTCTTGTCAAGATGGTGTCTAGTTTCAAATTAGAAGACAAGTTGAATGATACTACAAATTTCAAAGGTATGCACTTGTATATTCTTTTCAAGTTATATCATCCAACAAAGCATGTGATCTGGATTTTATGAGTAGAATGAAATGACTACAGATTATTACCAAATGCTTAACACATAATAACAGAGATCTAGTAAAACTAGTTTTCTATTTAATAAGGAAATAAGGTGAAACTGTAAAATGCAGCGGAAAACAAGCTTGTTGGAATGGTGGCGGCTTATCTATGAGAAGAGATGTGACTGTTGCACTCATTCGCAAGAAGATGATTACCATGAGGCTCTAAAGGAATTTTTACAATAAACAGGAGTTTCAAAAACCCTAAACATCCAAAAACCTAACCCTAGGAGATGAAGCGCCAAAAGTCATGTGGGCCCCATTTGGGTAAGTCAGTACATCAACTTCTTGGGGTCGTAACTTTTGCATACGATCTCCGTTTTAGTCATATGATAGCCCATTGGAAATATTTGTCTGAGGAATACAATAGTTGCATAAAATTTTATTGCAACATACCCCAAAAAACATCGTTTAGGGCCTCAAAACGGCTCCAGGAGTTTAGGACCCGAAAAACTGCTAAAAATAGTAAATTATCAAAATTGCTAGAAAGTTGTTTTGAGCTAGCTGGAAAGGGTGGGTGGCCACCAATATAAACCTGGATCAATCCTCCATCCTTAGGAATCAATGGTCTCCATTGCGTTGAGTTCCCCCATCAGATGAGGAAATGTCTACTGAATTTGGCCCCGGGTGAGCCACTTGCCTTGGTGCAGGCGTTGCCCTGCTTTGATGACTCGATAAAGCTGGATTCTTTGTTGTTGAGTTCCCTTGATCTGTGTGTCCACAATATTATCATTGGATGTCTTTTGTATGAAGTTGGGGTTGAGCTCTGTTGGTGTCAGTTGCTCTTCTACGTCTGAGATGTCTAATAATGGTGGGAAATAAGGTTGAAGGAGGTCCACGTTGAACACTGGGTGCAGGCCAAGGAAAGGAGGAATGTTGATCACAAAAGAATTATCCCCCACAGCCTTGATGATGGTGTACGACCCATAACGGAGTGGGTAAATCTTCCGATTGGGTCCTGTAAGGCGTTCTTTCTACAAGTGCAACCAAACTTTGTCGCCCACCTAAAAATTATGTGGAACTCGATGTTGATCATGGCGTTGCTTGTACTTGTCATTAGACTTCTGTAGGATATCCTGAAACTGTTGGCGAATGTGCTGGATCCTCTCAATGAATTGGGTGGCTTTCTCAGCCTCAGTTGGAGCAGGAGAGGAGTCGTTCGAGGTGACTACAAGGGGAAGTGCAACATCTATGGGACCCAATGGTTGGAATCCCAACCCCACCTGAAAGGGGTTGTGGTCAGTTGAGATATGCAGGGCTCATTTGTAGCTATGTTGGACATAGGGAAGACTCTCATCCCATGTGCAAGGGTGCTTGGAATTATACATGCACGGGATATGCACGATCATTCGATTTACGACCTCGGTTTGGCCATCTATCTAGGGGTGGAAGGTCATGGATTTGGTGAGCTTGGTGTCCAGCAGTGACCAGAGGCTCGACCAGAATGTGCTTATAAATCGACTGTCCCGATCTGAGATAATGGTTTGTGGGATTCCAAAATGTAGCTAGATGCATTCAAAGAAGATCTTGGCAGTGGCTTCTGCTATGATGCTCTTCTTGCAAGCAACCAAAATCGCCATCTTAGAAAAGCGATCGACAACCACAAAAACATAGTCATTTCCCTGGTTGGTGGATGGGAGGCCCGACATGTAGTCCATTGAGATGGATTCCCATGGTTTGTCAGGAGTAGGAAGAGGGCTGTACAAGCCTTGTTTCTTAGTGGTTGGTTTGGTAATATCATAGGCAGTGCAAGACCTGATATACTTGCTGACCTCTTGTCGAAGTTTCGACTAGTAGAAATTTTTTTGTAGCATCGCCATTGTCTTTTTGACGCCGAAGTGTCCTGTCGCCCGACTGTAGTGGGCTTCCTAGATCAGCTTCACTCGCTCACTTGAGGGAACACATATATGGTCGAGATGACACAACAACCCATCCTGAAGATGGAAATTATCGACAACTGCCTTTGCACCCAACATTTGGTAGGTGGTGGCGAAGTCCGGGTCTGTCTCATAGAGTTAGGGCCATCCAAAGGTCTCATGGTCGCATAAGTCTATCACTGTGGTGAGTGTCGTGACTGGTGGTCTGCTGAGGCAATCAACGACACAGTTGGTGCTTCCTATTTTATACTTGTTGTTGAGGTGGAATTGTTGCAAGTATGTGGACCACTTTTGATGGCGATCATTCTACAATTTTCCTTGTGTCTACATGAACTGCAGTGGTTTATGATCAGTGTGGATGATTATCTCCCTCCCAAGAATGTAATGTCTCCACTAGCGTCAGGCTTGCACAATGGAGTACATTTATTTGTCGTAAGTAGGGTACTTATGGATATCATCTGATAGTGTTTCACTATGATAGGCCATGAGGTGGCCATGTTGCATGAGAACAACACCCACAACATAGTCTAAAGCATCAGTGTCAATCTCAAATGGCTGTTGCAGGTCTGGTAGTGAAAGTATTGGGGCTAAGCAAAAGCGTTGCTTCAAATCATCGAATGCTTGTTGTTGGGGCTATCCCCACACAAATTTCACCTTACCACCACCCTTGGTTATTTGGTTGAGGGCCCATGCAATATGGGAGAATCCCAACACAAACCTGTGGTAGAAATTGGCAGGGCCCAAGAAGCTCCGAAGCTCAGTGAGTGTGGTTGGGGTTGGCCAGTCACAGATGAATTGGATCTTGGCTAGATCGTCTTGTATGCCATGTTGATCAATGATGTAGCCTAGGTAATGGACCCTATCCATGTTGAAGGAGCATTTTTCCAAGTTGGCGTATAGCTTGTGCTACCGCAGGGTGTGCAGAACCTGCTGAATATGCTGCAAGTGTTCGGCCCAAGTCTTGTTGTAAATGAGAATGTCATCAAGATACACCACTACAAAAGTATTGTTGAATGGTCATAGGATATCATCCATCATCCTCATGAAAGCGGCTAGAGTGTTTGTCAGACCAAAGGGCATGACCAACCATTCAAAAAGGCCTTCCTTTGACTTGAAGGAGGTCTTCCATACATCTGTTTGTTCTATCGGGACCTGGTGGTAGCCAGACTTCAAATCAATCTTACTGAAGTATTTGGCCCCCATGAGTTGATCAAGGAGGTCGTCAATTCGGGGAATCGGGTACCGGTTTCTAACTATGATTTTATTTAGAGCCCGATAATCAATGCAAAGTTGACAGGTTCCATCTTTCTTATGTACCAGCACGATTGGGCTCCTGCAAGGTGATGAGCTAGGACAGATGTTCCCCTTGTTGAGAAATTATTAGATCTATCGCTTGATCTCCTCATTCTCTAACAGAGAGAGACGATAGACTGGCCCATTGGGCAGCGGTGCGTCGGGGTTCAGATCGATGGGTGCTTGACCTGGTAGTGTAGAGGTACCCAGGTAGGCAAGGAGAAGATATCTGAGTATTCTTCCACGACCTTATCTACTTGCTTCTGCTATGTGGAGAGGTCAGCCGCAGAGACCCTGGATGTGGCTGTAATTTTTCTTTCATTCTGAGAGAGGATCACAAAGAAGACAAAATTCCTCATCTGAGAGATGACCTTCCTGCATTTCTTAGCAGAGATCAAGGAAATAGCACTAGGTGGGACAGACTCAGGTATCCTGTACAATTTCTTGTTCAAAGTAATAATAACACTACGAGGTCTAGACTCATATACAACATGATGTTTCCATAAATAAGGTTGGCCCAAAATAATATCACAAACTTCGAGAGGAGAAACATCACACAATACCTTGTCTTTGAAGGGCTTGATGTCGTACGAAAGTTGACACTATTGGCTGACGCGGAGATCGCTTCCTTGGTGGATCCATCCAATGGTGTAGGGTTGTGGGTGCGGCGTTGTTGGTAGGGCCAACCACTTGATGACCTCTCCTGAGATGAGGTTCTTCTGGCTACCACTATCAACGATGAAGTGCAGTGGGGTGCCTTTTACCCACATCTGTGAATGGAAGAGGCACTCTCCTTCTTCTGGCTCATCTGGTTCACCATGTTGGAGCTTGGTGGTAGCAATAGTGGCACTGGGTTCCGCGTCAATGATCTGTCTTCCCCTTTCTGGTTCTAACTCAAAGTCAGAACCCGCATCCGATTCAAAGGATTTCACTTCGGCCACCAACGTCTGCTTTGAGCGACAATCAACATTGTTATGCCAAGGGCTCTTATGGAAGTCACACCACTTCTCGGTATCTTTCTTTGTCTTTCTGGTGTCCTTCTTTACTTGTGACTTGGACTGGTTGTCCTGATACTATCCATCTTTTCTCTGTCCTTTGTTCTGTGGGTTGGGGCCACCCTTTCCTGGATTTTGTTGTGAGGGGTTCCCCGACCCAAATTGTCGTGTCTTTTGTTTGAGCTTCTACTCAATTTTGACGACATATCGGTAGGTCGCGCCCAAGGATGAGATGTCTAGAAATTCCATTTCGTTCTAGATGTATTTATGCAGAGCACCACGATACTTGAGCACCAACTGTCTCTCTGAATCTTTGATACCCAACTTGGTGCGCAAGGTATGGAAGATATTTGTGAAATCTGGCACTGCTTGGTCTCTTCTTGTCGCAGTGTGGTCCATTTGGTATACAAGTCGTCATAACTTCCGACAGGGTAGTATTGTTCCTTAATAGCATCCCTGAAGGATTCCTAGGTGGCCGTGATTGTAAATAATGAGGGTTCCTCTGTTTCCTTTTGCTCACAAAAAGTTTCCCACCAATCTTTGACATGGGGAATGATTTTGAGGAGGGCAAAAGTAATCTTTTCTCTATATGAAAAGTTATGGACAGAGAAATACCCTTCTAGTAGATTCAACCACTTGTCTACAACATCTCCATCTATCTGACCTTCAAATATAGTAATATCGAAGTTTATTTGTACCTTGAAGGGGGCGATGCCTCCGCTCGAAGAAGATGCGTCGCCTGTTGGTAGTCGCCGAAGGATTTGCACGAAATTATCCATCATCTCGTTCCTCTGTTGCGTGAGGGCTTCCTCAATCAACAGTTTGAAAGGATCTCCTATCCCTTCATCTTTATTTTCTCCTTCCATGAGAGGTCACTTGGGTGTGCGAGAGCTTTTCTCCTCAAGAGAAACAAGCTTGAGACCCAAATCTTTGTACTCCGACCTCATTGGGGACATGCATTAAGACAACAAGGAGCAGAACGCTCTGATACCACTGATCCGGATTTTATGAGAAGAATGAAATGACTATAGATTATTACCAGATGCTTAACACAGAATAATAGAGATACAATAAAACTAGTTTTCTATTCAATAAGGAAATAAGCTGAAACTGTAAAATGCAGCGGAAAACAAGCTTGCTGGAATGGTGGTGGCTTATCTCTAAGAAGAGATGTGACGACTGCGCTCATTCGCAAGAAGATGATTACCATGAGGCTCTCAAGGAATTTTTACAATAAAGAGGAGTTTCAAAAACCCTAAACATACAAAAACCTAAATCTGGGAGATGAAGTGCCAAAAGTCACGTGGGCCCCGTTTGGGTAAGTCAACACATCAACTTCCCGGGGTCATAAATTTTGCATACGATCTTCATTTTAGGCGTATGATAGCCCATTGGAAAGATCTATCCGAGGACTACAACATTTGCACAAAATTTCAGTTTTTTGATCGCAACATACCCAAAAAAACATCGTTTAGGGCCTCAAAACGACTCTGGAAGTTCAAGACCCAAAAAACTGCTAAAAATAGTAAATTATTAAAATTGCTAGAAAGTTGTTTTGAGCTAGCTGGAAAAGGTGGGTGGCCACTGATATCCACCTGGATCAGCATGAGTGTGTTTATGTACAAGAGACCTTGTTCAATTCAGTACATTCAGAGGAACAAGTGCACCCTCCCTAGCAGTGAAGACTTCGAGTTTGATTATTTAAAATCAATGCGTCTCTAGTTGCTATGGCATTATTATGATCTTATGTTGCATCTTGATCTATTGAAGTTATGATCATTATACTAACCCTTTAATACTAGAGATACACTTGTTGATATCCTCTCTAGGAGATATTCTTGTTCTTATGTAAATGCTTATTTTTTATGAAATGAAGTTGATCTCCTTTAGGAGATGTTCCTGGTTACTGTCCTAGACTCTAGGAAGGATATCTTCCATGGAGGTTACCATGGATATTTTTGTTGTTCTTGTTTCTTTTTTTGGGCAGGTCATAAAAGATAAATCTGAGAGGGATTCAGACTCAGAACGAGTCTATGATCAAAAATTAGAAGCCAACATAGTTTTGTGACACTTTGAATAATGCAAAGGGGCACACAACAGATGGAAGCGTGGTCTGAGGATTCTCTCATATAGAGGGAGTTGATTTCAGAGTTTGAGATGAAGGATATTGACAGGATTGGAAGCGTGGATGGCACCAGATGAGATCTTCGATGAGGAGACTGAAGAGGTTTAGCATGATGAAAAGGAAGTCCATGGCCACACCTATGACGACACATCTAAGGAAGTTATGTGGCGGGATACACATTTTCTTTGCAGAGAGCACCTTGTACCAGTATATGGTTGATCCATGACTGTATTATTGGGTTAAAACACAAAAGGCAGGTACCTATGTTGTGGTACAGATAGATATGATTGATATTTGATGATGAAGTATGGCTGCCAGGATATACAATTTTTAGATTGGGAGTGTAGAAGACATATTTAGCACCCGGGGTGCTACTTCAACTTAGGATCGAGCAAGATTTCTAGACAAGTAGGGAAGTAGATATCTATGGCACTCAATCATACATCATAACTAGTGACACAAGATATGAAGCATGGTGTATTTTCGAAGGATCTTGCAAGACATCATAGACATGGTGCAGGAAGGAGTAGTGAGGCTCCATCACTTATCCACCGATGAGCAGATAGTTGAAATTTGCACTAAGCCTCTCTCTGGGAAAAGCTTGACAAGAATGAAAATGTTTCCCCGGGGGAGTATTGATGATTGCAACATCGTGCTGATATTCCAAGATTGATCAGACGGACTTGATCATGTGGGAATAGGCCCAGATGTAATTTTCGACGGACTGAAGATTCGAGTTGTTGCTAGATCTCCTATGTGTGAATTGCATCAGGCCTTGAAACTTTCACAAGTAGGTGAGTAGTTAACTCATGAGTAGGTGAGTATCTATTAAGATCCTAACCCACACATAGGTAGATCAATTAATTCGGATGTAATAAAGGTCAATATTAATAAGGACTTTAAATAAAATAGAATAAGGCGGATGTAAGAAGACCTAATAGAAGCTTCCGCTTCTAGAAGGATCTTCCTCTAGATGCTTCTCTTAATAGACATATTTAGTAAAAATAAGGGGCGAGGGTATGTGAACCCTAGCTTGGAGATTATTGTAACAGAGCGCTGCTTGAATGGAGGTTTCCCCCTCGAAGAGGCCTGTGAACATTGCTTTCTAAATCAAAGTTCTTTTTCTATTGCTATTTCGTATATCATTTCTGTGTTTTGTGAAGATTATGCTGGATATTTTACTGTTATTCTACCATTTCTAGCATTTTATTTCTGTTATGTATATTTTATATATCTGGTATCTTGCAAGTGGTATCAGAGCACTTTCCTTGGCAGAAATTGTGGGTATTTTTTTTCAGGGTAGAGACGTATTCCAGCATCTTTAAGCCACAGAGATTTGTCGTTATGCGCATAAACCCGCGGTTGAGGGATTCATACACGCAGGAAATACAAGTGGTTCTTAAGCGCACATCTGTTGCCCACCCTTGTAACCCCTGTTGGTACCCCTTCAAGTGGTAGCGCATCAGACAACACCTGTGTACGGATCGGCCTAGATTTCCTGAAGCCCTCTTTAGATAAACCTATCGGCCGCCGGACTGCTATAGTGTCACCGAGAACAACACTCGGGAAGATACTCTCTAGTACCTGGGTAGACGGGTAGTATGGATAAGGGTACAATTTATCCTCCTTAGTTAGTGCCCTGAGATATTGGGCCGAGTACTAGTGTTGGACCTCGCACGTATATCAGAGAGCTATAGCATAGGGCAAACCCTTGTCTGTAGAACCCTTGAATACCTAACCCTTGGGGAACATAAACAACAACATAAACAAATTCAATAGGTGAGATCTATTGACGCGCATCTGTGTTCGGGTTGCTAAGTA